>BOSO01026848.1:0-29234 GCA_018403395.1 Gorsachius goisagi
GAGGGACATTTGGAGTGATGGCGTCTGTCTTTCCAAGTAACCGTTACGCGTGATGGAGCCCTGCTTTCCTGGGGATGGCTGAACACCTGCCTGCCCATGGGAAGTGGTGAATGAATTCCTTGCTTTGCTTTGCTTGCGTGCGCGGCTCTTGCTTTCCCTATTAAACTGTCTTTATCTCAGCTCACAAGTTTTCTCACTTTTACTCTTCCAGTTCTCTCCCCCATCCCATTGTGGGGGGACTGAGCGAGCAGCTGCGTGGTGCTGAGTTGCCAGCTGGGGTTAAACCACAACACAGAGAGATTGAGAGAAGTGCAGTAAGTTATTTTTCGAAAGTGTCCAAGCAGCATGGACACTTAATTTATAGATTGCAATGGGAGCGATGCATGTGACACACTGAGGTGCATTTGAAAGTCCAGATACGCCCTTCTCTACCTCTTTAGGGTTAGAGTTTCAAAAATATTGATGTGCTGAAGTGAAATGTCTGCTGACATCTCTTTGCCATAACTATGTGGGAGGTAGTAGTAGGTCTCCAGGCAGCTTGTGACAGGACCATCCTTCTCCAGAAACTCAGTGCTAACTGCTTCTTTTCATAGAAGACGAAACTGTGTTCTTGTTCATTTGTAACTTTTATGATCTTTCCTGTGACTGCTTAACAGATGCTGGTAACAGCTATATTAAAAAAAAAAAAAACAAACAGAACTTCCTTGGACATTTTTAGAGGCTTGTTCTTCATCCGCTTCATCTTCTCTATTAATTATGAAAGATATTACAATAATTAAGTTTATTTTCCAGAAATTCACTTAAATAGCCATCAATCTCTCTTTACCGGTAGTGTATCAACACAGACTTTGTAGCAATTTTGATAACTAAGATACAGCCAGAGAAATATTAATTCCTAATTGGGTTCATGGTATTTGCCCTCACATGTTTTGATTTATGGGTTTTGCAGGCTGTGTGTGTTTGTATTTTTAAAACATTCTTAAAATATAGAAATTAATTCAAATAGGAAAATGAGGAAGTGATATTATCCTTCTGCATCTACAGACATCATTCTCTCCACATTAGTCAAGGTTTAATTACAGTGGTGAAAATTTTTCTTCCTACTTGTAAGATAATGAACATTTTAATAGATCTTATTATTTGAAAATGCTTCTTGATATTCAGCTTTTATCATAATTTGACTAACTTTATCTCATTCACTAAATTCAAAATCCAGTTGACTTTTTCCTAGGTTTTTTGTTGCTTCAGCTTCCAGAGCTTGAAGTACTAAAGAGCCTTCATCTTTTATTTTTGCCTTTATTGTAAAAGTTAAGCAGGCATTTGATTGACCGTCTCTGTTTAGCTTTGACTGAGGCTAAAAAAATAAAAGACCCTTAGACTACTGAGGCCTGAACTTCCCAGATAACAGCAAAGGGTGTGTTATTTCTCTCTGAAACGTCAGGACTAGTTGCTTTAGTGAACTGTTTTCAAAAGCCAGTTTCTGAAATGTAACTCAAGGAGAAGCATAAATTATTCTCTCCTTTGACATTCTCAAAAGGTTAAATTGGAAAGGAAACTGTGCCTGTGTCTGAGGTTGTGGTAAACAGAGGGGAAGACAAGGGCTGAAATAGGAATTTAGTCAATACAAGTTTTAAGTTTTGTAGTGCTTTCAGTAAGAAATCGCTAAGTATTCAGAAACATGTTGCTTTGATTAAATCTGGATTGCAAAGGTGAAAAGATTAAGTAATCATATGGTTTTTGTAAAGTGAGAGTGGAGACAGGACGTAATCATACAGCGATTGTACATGAAGCAATTTTAGGACAAAAGTTAGAGTAATTCATTTCAGTGTTACATGGGCAAAATCAGTACAAGTGGAAGAAGGTCTGAGGAGGTGACCCAGATCTTACAACCTACATACGTTATAGTCCTCAGTGCTGATGGATGTTTACATACCCAACTAGTTTAACACCAGCCACTCCCTGGTTCCATAGGAAATAAAGCTTCTAAATATAAATTCAAACCCTTAGTACTCTTGTGAGTCTGGTTTTGTACTTCCCTCTATATTCAAATATCTGTAAAATCAATATTGTCTGCCTTGGTTCTATCCCATTTCAATAAGGCACAATGATTATGAGTCCCTGTTGTAGAATGGTGATGATCTGGTGAAGGGATGTCTCAAAGACTAGAAGTGGTATCTCCAAATAACCTTACTAGTAAATCAGAATGTAGCATGGGGAGAACAGAGATAAATGTAGAAGTAAGAGGTTTTAAGCAGTGCAGGAAAACCAAGTGCAAAATGGGCTATTGTAATAGAAATACCGAGAAGTTGTATTCAGAAAAGTCAAGTAACAACCAGTGTTAATTTAGTAATTCTTTCTTGTAGCTCGGTAGTGTATATGAGTAACTTTCTACATTTCTCGCTTCAATCCAGCATTGCCACTGACAGTTTTTCCAAGCACATATTTATTTAGCCACTTTTCTGGCTGAATTTTGCTCAGCAAGATTGTTCATAGAAGCCAGAAAGATTACCCGAGTGTGTGAGCCATTCACAAATGAACAGAAACTTCATAATTTTTTCTCTTGGTGCTTAATTGAAAATAAAGTCCTCTGGATTGTTTCAATTGCTATTTCTGCTTTTGTTTTTAAGCACGTCATAGGGGGTTTTTATGCCTTATGCTTTTCATGTTTTACACTTTGAATCTCAGGTGATATATGTCTGATATTTAAAACAAGGAAAATAATCTTAAATTGCATTTATGATTCTAGAATTTCTTTTATGCTTTGCCACCACCGGATAAAATTCTTGTGTATTTACTATGATTGCAGTGTCATCTGTAAGTATTAAATACACTCAGCTGATACTTTAGTTAGCTTCTTATTTTGTCTTTTCATCTCATCTATATATAAATCAACAGTGTTAAGTTTAAAGAGTCAAGATTTTATTTTAGTGCTCCCATGATTTAGAAGAAGTTAATTCATTTGGTAAACTACCTCATTTGTATACAAGCTGTGTAGTTTTGAATGCAATCAAATTGCAGATCAGTTGCTCTAGTTTTTGATTGTATTGGATTCAGTGAAGCTTTAACTATCCACCTAATTATTTAGAGACCCCTTGTGGATAGTTATGACCTTGATTACTACAGACACAGGCAGAATTATAGCTATAGAAGAATCATGTATGATATATAAGATATAAACATGAAATATGTATCAATCAAATTCCACAAAAATTGAAAATGGAAAAGATCAGCTCTGTGTTAATCCTTAACCTTTTCCTTCCATGTAGTTTTGAATACACCCAGTAAAGGTTTTTCCACTGTTTATTGATGGGAATTATTGTACTACCTGAGAGTTTAGAAATTCTATCTACATTTCATTTTTCGTCTTATTACTCCTAGCATAGTGATGTTAAATTAGTGTTAAATTAGAAACATTCAAAGCTGACAAAGTTGAATTGCCTTAAGAAATTTTAAACAAGAATGCCTTACCAAACCTCAAGTTATTCTAAACTGTTATAGCCATGGGGCTGCCTGGATGTGTACTGCAGCTTTTCCAAAGCCATTCTTGGCAGCAGAAAAATTGCAAATTACCTTCTGGGGTTTCCCCAAAGGTCCCAAAGAAATTATGGGGAGAAAGGTCAATTCTACCCTAGGTATCCATAAGCTAGCATAACTCAGAAGTACTCTCAGACAGCAGGTACCAAGCAGACTACTCCAAATGAGCTGCTTGTCCAACAGTGCTTGAAATCCCACCATTACTGTAGTCTGTCAGTGCATCACAGTTATGCATTCACCAGGGGTCAGTAAGTTTAAGTATTCTGTTTAAAAACAACTAAGATCTTCACCCAGAAATATGGGGAAAGTGGACGCCAGTGCTTTAGGTGGGGGTTGTAAGAACTTCCCGCCTTACAAGGGGACTGAGACTCCACCAAGTCATAGAAAGTCATACCTTCCTACATGCCTCTTCGGAGGCCTCTCCCCTCTCCTATGGAGGATACTTGCCACCTAATCCGTAGTCCATCAGTTTTACTGAGGTGCTCAGTAGGCAGGGCATCACCAGAGTGATGTTACCCAGGTCTCTCACTCCAGCTTCCAGCATTGTTTATCACACAAGCTCCTCAGAAGTGGAATGAGAAATTTGGAGAGAATCCTGACCACATGAAAAAAGACCTGTCCTCCTTTCTGAACCTCTGTCAGAACCTACTGTTCCATCAAATACAAATTCATATTGCAATTGCTCTTCAAGTGTCTCTGTAATAGCAGTTTTCCCTTTGCATACACAAAGAAAGAGTGGAGCTCTTTCAGCTTCTTTCATAGGACTTGCTTTTGAAAAACTCTGGTAGGAGCCATTTATTTGCATGAAATACCATATCTCCTCAAAAAACTGCATCAGGATCTTCTCATTCCAGTATCAAAGTGAGAGTGTGTTCCACTGGTCAGCCGGTTTCCTCTTAAAGTTAGCTGATCTCAGCTAGGGAATCTGAGGCAGGCTTACTTCACGGTGTTCATCTGAGAGAGTTCCATTATTTGTTTCTTTACTCCTCTGCTCCTATGACTCAACCTTTGTGTTTGAACTTCGCGCTCGGAATGCACATATATTCACATTCAAAACAGCCAGTTGCACGTTGTACATTTAAAGGAAATTTAAATTTTCATTAGAGTCAGGTTTGCAACTCTGATCAATGTGTTGCTGGTCTTTTGCCTCCAGTGGTTATTCTAAAATTTCTCTTCTGAGATATGTAATGGATTTTCTCGTGACCTGTGTTTAGCCTGCTGTGGATGTCTGAGTTTCCTCTGCAGGTTACGTCAAAATGAATTTTAGGATCTGTTGTTTCTTACCTTTGCACTATTTTTGAAAGATAGATAGTTGCATCAGAATGTCATGATTTTGGGGGTGGACTTTTTTCTCTTTTTTTCTCTAGCCCACAGGCTAATTGGAACCATGACCTATGTATAACCAAATTATTTACTTAAGCTGATGGATAGCCTGAAATGGCTCCTTCAAGATGTGAGTTGCATCATTCATGTCAAGGAGTTACCAATAGCAAAACCCACTGCTCTGACACCCCATATTGAGAGAATGCTGCGCATGTGGCCATCTAAACCAGAACACCAAGGAGCTAAGGTGAGGAAGAGTCTTTCCTGTTGCAGCCAAGGGGAGAAGAATCATCTCAGTCTCTTGAGAAGTGTAAATAGGAATGCTTTCACACCTTCCTTTCTGGGCAGGAAAGAGGCCTCCTCTGTCAAGCTTTCCTGAGAGTAGCATACTGGCTATTTTCAATTTGGGAAATTTGATCATCTACATTAATGCAATGTTTCTTAATGTGAATAAAAGTCCAGTTTCTCTAACATGGTTAGCCAAAACCACATTGAAATTCCATACATCCCTTTCCATTTTAATGTCTCTAAGATTTAGTAGAAGATGTTTAATTTACAAGCATTATGGGTTTTTTTAGAATAGTTAAACACTGAGCTCAGTTCTCATAATAATACACGAGGAATTTAAGCAGATAAACTATTATTATTAATGGGATTAATTCTCTAAGAGCAAAAGAAAAAAAAACTTCAAGAGCTTTCAGAAAATACCTTCTGCCTTCATAATGTAATTAAATTGTAGTTAAAATTGCATTATACATTGTTAATTAAAGGGGAAAAACAGCACTAACATCACCAATTAGTTTTTAAATAATATTAATTTGAAGAAAGTAACTGCATGTCAATTCCCTTTAACTAAATGTTTCAAGTAAGATTCTCCCAGGTCAGAGAGGAGGGCTGTAGGCAGAATCCTCCTCACTTGCCTTGATCAATGTAGGAACCACTGAGACACACTCATGGAGACTACTTTAAGGGCAAATATGGTATATGTTTCTGTGTCTATTATTAAAAAGGAGTGATGTCCCACATTGTTTTCACAACAGTCTAATTGACTCAAACGTTCTTTGATTTTTTTTTGAAGCTAAACGGGGTTTTTTTGCAGTTTAAATGTTTGAAGGCTAGAATGTAAACTGTTCAAAGTGTGTATTACATGCTGCTTTGTGTTTGCACCACACCTGCTATAACGTGAATTCAGCCAGAATAAAAACAGCCTTTGAAACTTGCCCTAGACAAGGCTCAAGTTGAGAGATACATATAAACTCCTACAGGACACTCTAAAAAAGCTCCTTTTGGAAGCTCCCCTTTTTCTTTTCTGTAGTCGTTTACAAGGATCAAACCAGTGACAGCACCTGCGTTGCTCTGCAAGGATACATGCCAGAAGCTAGGGGTGGTGGTTTGTCACTTAGAGTTTGGTACTGCCACTGACCATGACAGTCATCTTCAGTGTAAAATCAATAGTATTAGCTATGCCTTCAGTGGATTTATGGAATGGCTCTTGCCTTGTTTCTGGATCTTATACAACGTTGTTCTTGGCTCTGTGACCTGCTTAGTGCCATAGGAGTCCAGCTATTTCCTGACTGCTGTTCAGTCTGTAATGGAGCTGGGGACTGACCCATTAATTTAATTGAACTTTAAGATGAAAACATTGCAAGCCTTAGAATCTGGTCAGGAATCAGTGAAGAAAGGCTGGGCTGCATTTACAGCAATAGGTTATTTTCATTAGACATTTCTATTTATCAAAGCCAATTTTTTTCATGGAAATGTATAAGATTCAGAGAAATTTTGGTAAGGATGTTTATGTAGGCGTTGCATGGAATTTCTTACCTGATGGAAAAAAGTTCAGGTCCTTGCTTTTTTCTGAGTCAGACTCTGGTTATTTTTGGTTTTTACATATCCAGGTTCAGACCCTGAATTGGTAAACCCCACCAGTACTGGGGAGACAGAGGAGAGACAACAGCCTAAATGAATGTGGTTAAGTGCTTGAGTGGAAAGGAGGAGTGAAATTTCCTGGAAAACCAGGCATGAATTAGCATCTCTGTAGAAAACTGATGCAGTCTGGTGTGTCGGATTTCTCACACAGCCTAGTAGGGCACAGGTAAACCGTTGGGCTAATGAGTGGGGACTATGTGCTCTCCTAAAGCGTGGTAGTTGAAATAATTGATGTCTGTCTCATTTATCTAGTGTGGGGTTTACCCTACATTTTCCATTACTTAAGTTTACCAGGTTTCTTCCAGTTTCCAGAGACTGTTAACATGTATATCTAGCTGACAAGACAAGATTTTGCACAGAAGGGGAGGCCCATGGTGTGGGAGCAGCCATGCAGTCCATCGCCTAGGCACCCCAAGACTCAGCTGGTGCCCCCAGGTGCCTTGTGGCAAAGGCAGCAGCCAGCAGGCCCCGCTCAGTGAGAAAGGTGGGAGCCGGTGGGGCAAGGGAAACTGGAGTTTAGGTGAACTTTAGCAAGTCAGACAATACTGTCAATGCACAGGACAAGCAGGGAGGTCTCCAAGACTGCTGTTGGGGCTGGCCCCCAGGGTTGCAGGGACACCCTCAAGCATTGCTGCAAGGTTGTGGGGCAACAAGAGGAGATTGGTGTAGCAGGGGCAGTTTCTGAGGCCTGGAAAAAAGACCAGAGTGCCCCCCAGCTTCCAGATGGGCAAAGAAGAGGGATGTAAAGTGCATCTCCACCAGCCATACCTCATAGTTAACTCAGCTGGTAGCAGGAGGTTGGATTAGATGACCTCCTGAGGTCCCTTCCAATGTGAATTATTCTATTATCATGTAGCAATCCAGTAGACCAGAAGTGGGCTGGCAGGCATTGTCAGGTCATCTGCCACCTCCCAGAGGCCAGGAGTTTGTAAACCAGGGCTGACCACATCTCCTTTGTCTTGGAGGCAGCCCAGGAGAGCTGTAGCTATGGGGCAGCTTCCCAGCTCTCCCTTCTCAGCCTTACCTGGGCTCTGTGACTTAGTGAAACTGGCAGAAGTTTAACTCCTAAATCTTTGCATTCAACCCATACCTACTCTATTTCCACAGTATGTCTCATTTGGAGCTGATTAATTCCTATATAATTCAATACTGTCTCCATTTGCTGGTTTTGACCCTGATTGAGTATCACCAGTATGGTGTTTAAAGCAAAAATGCAACCCTGTCATTAGATACAGAGAGTAGGAAGTGGGAGAAGAATTTTAGGGGAAAGATGCTGAGTTCAGCTTTTGTTCATGTTGACTTTAAAAGTTTGTCAGATGAAGACATGGAACTTGGGAGAAGACAAAACTGTTGTTAGAGAAGAAACATCTGTGAGAACGTAACTGAAATGGGGGCCAAGAAAGGAAACCTGTGGATTAGAATGGTGTACCACAAACCAGAAGATAATAAGATATTGAAAACAGTCATCATTGAGCTGCACAGATGAAAAGAAGATGCACTGGAGAGGACTGTGCATGACAGAGGAACTTGAGTTCCTAGGTTTAATTTCTATTCCCTTGGACAAACGCAGCAGCAGGACCGTTGCTTGTTAAGTTTAGTTCCTGTTCTGTTTAAGTGAAAGTTAGTCTAGATTAGAGACTACCACAGACTGAGGAATATAGGCTATCTTGGAGGTCACAGGCGGCAGCATCACTTGGCTTAATTGGGTGGTGGGTGATGCGGAGTTGGTATTGGTTGGAGTCACTGCACTAAGATCTAAGAATTCGTTCTTGAAATCTTAGAGTCCTGACTAGCCATTACAGTATGAGAATTGCCCCAGATCAAGAAGAGTATTAAGGAATGTATCTTTCTGAAGAATACAATTTGCACTATGAATTGCTTAAAAATGGTAGGTCCTTAAATAAGAAAAAGGTCTCCTGGTTTTTAACTTTTCCTTTGAAAAGCATGGGTAATTTTCCAGAAATAATATATCTTGATAGCCCAGCAAACTAGAAAAATGGAGCTTCTGCAAATATACTCTATTGAAAGTCTGTGCTGAGGAATAAGATTCTGCGAAAGGCAAAATCAGAAAGTGCCTAGGAAGCAAATGCATACTTTTAGCATAATATGGTCTACGTGTAATCTATATCCTAGTCACTTCTTCTCTAAGATTACAGACCTGAAATGTATATTCATAAGCTTTCAGGCAGTGCTTAGTACAATGAGATTACGAAGGTACTTGGTTCCTCTGAGTACTACTGCAGTGTAAATTTTGAACTGTATTGAGGTACCTGTGTGAAAGGATCATTGGACTGAAAAGTCCAATATTGAAAAATTAGAAAAATGAAAAATTCATGGTTTTAAGCCTCAAGGTGCTAGTTTAACCCTGCAGAGCGAGAACAGTATGCAGCTTCCCGAGTCCTAGTCTACCATGACCCCATAAGGAAAAGTCAAGAGGTCTCATGGCAAAGGCCGTTGAACACTTGGAAGGAGTAGATGTACTTTGTGGCGGTGAGTGTCTGGGGACCAGCAATGAGCGTGCCATTTGTCTAGTGGTTTAACTGTATGTTGCCATTGCTATATTACGCCTGCATTGTGATTTCAGCATATTGCTCTCACACTTCTAAATCAAAATGGCATGTAACACCAAATATATCAAATAAGTAAACTTGGTGTTAAAGCATTAAACCCTCCTTGAGTGGAATATCTCTAAGAGCTTGGTTGGACTCTGACACCACAAGAGGTCTGGAAATTGTTCAAATGAGGCAATTTCATACATTATTTATAAATGCATTGTAGCATCCTGATAGCAGATTCTGCCCAGTAATAATACATTTCTGAAGTATGCATTTTTTTCATTGCAATGTGGAACACTTTGTTCTAGAACACTACGGTATTCTCAGGACTTGAATAAGTAGTAACGGATCATATAAACTCATTAAATAGACTGAACTCAGCAATAAACTCAATATTTGTAATTCCATACCAAGGGAAGTAGAGCCTTTGTGAAATACTTGAGAATGAAGCAAAGCATTATTAGACCATTCCTGTTTAGTAACAGTCAGAATGATTATGCTTTCACACATGAAGTGCGTGACCAAATGAAATAGAAACTAAATGATACATTTCAGGTTATTGTCCAGATAAAATCTAAAGTTATGTGTCTGAAAGCTTCAAATATTCATCTGGGCTCAGAAAGGTATCAAATGAAAATAGAGATTGTCTCTCCAAAAGGTTACCCCTTTGTACCTTGTTTGGTTTTTTTATTTAGTGTCTGTCATCTTAGCTAGACTACTCATTTGGCCAGGTATTGGAAATATCTAGATAAAATTGGATTTATATCAAATAAACACTCTTTTTCTTTGCCTCTTTTTCTGTGTGAGTATACCACTGAATATTTTTGGTGTTAAAACTTATTTTTCATCATTTGCTGTAGTACGGCTTAACAGTCACAGGTTTTCTTTAACATCTCCTATTTGTTTTTCTAAGCTCTATTTAATATAATCCTTTATATCCCTAGACTACAAGTGAATTTTCTAACAAGGACTAGATTAAATTTGGTCTTGGCCTATATCAGTGATTGCTGAACCAAGTAGGGTAAATGGAAGCATACATTCACAAATCACAGTCAAATCAGTATCACTCTTTTTGAGAATTTTAGTATGTTGGTCATGTTTATCTACCAAAGCACTGGTGATTTAGGATAAGGTTGGGCATTCAGTACATAAATATTCATTGAAAGTATATAAGCTTAGTTAAAGTATATAAGTGTAATCTGAAAGTATAGAAGAGTAATTAACATTGCAAAAAGTTTAGAAGCTACAATGTCACAAATGCAACTGTGGCTTCCCAAACTTAGCTTAGAAAAGCAATCATGTTACAGTAATAACAACAGTTATTACTATTAAGTCACATCACAGTTGTGGTATGTATTGAAAAACTGAGCTGTTGAAAAACTTAGTCATAGTATTAATAAAAAACGTCTTAGAACATGTCATTAGTAAGATGTTTGGAAAGTTGCTTCATAAATAAGCCCTTTAACCTGACCATTTGGAATATTCAGTTGCAGAATCTACTTCTCTCTTTAATTTCAAAGAAATCTGAGAATATATTAAATGGATCTTTGTTCCCTCATTTGCTCTGTAGAAAACATCTTTAACTACACCTGGAATGCTGCCCATATAAATAACATGTATACATATATTTATGTATATATTTGCCTAAAAATGCATATATACAACCATGTAGAAAAAGCCAGCAGTTAAATAATCCACAATATCCAAGTGAACAAGCCCATTATAGTTCTGAGAATTGACAAGGGACTTCTCAGATGAGAATATAGTATTTTTTCTCCTTTTCATGAAAAACTCATAAATCTTAAGTGGAAATATTCACTATCTCTTTACATGAGCACTTTTATTTTCTCTAGTTGTGAGGCTAATAAACCTGTCAGTTTAAGGCAGATTGACTGATGGCCATGGAAAGTTTCCCCAGCACACTTGGACCCTTGACCAGGGATCATTTGCAACAGATCCCTATCATCTCTGTCTCCGTGGCAGAAGTGTACTGCAGAGCATGATGTTTCCACCTCTGGGTGAAGTAGTTTGATTTCTTTCTGTGAGCTCTTCTAAGGCCCAGTTTCCCTTGATTTCCCTCCTGGAGTAATGTTTTTTATGGCTTCCTCAGGGAGCAGTCTGGTACTATAGAGTTTTTTACTTTCTCTTTTTTTCCCCTGACAGGCTAAAGATTGTCATTGCTAAAGACTTACACATGCAAAGACTTACACATGCTATATTGATGTTCATATTGCTTTTTCCTTACCCATAAATATTGGTTAAACATAAGCTGTCCCTGCATAATATGCTGCCTGTTAGCATCTGCCAATGGGCTGCTGTTATAATGGGTATGTGTTTGGCTTAAATACATGGCCCCGTGATTACTGAGAGAAAAACAAGAACAGTTACAAGTTATCCATATTCTCTGCTTGTAAGCAGGAAAAATAGTGTTGCTGAAGAACAGCTGATTTTACCCCATCCATTCTATCAATTATCTGAAGAAAGGAATGGCAGATGCAGGGAGGGTAAGAAGAAAGTGCCATCTAATTCTTGAGTAGTCACTGAAAAGTATTTTGCATTTCAGTTGAGCAAAAATTGAATAATCTCAAGTTTTTGTAGCACAGCAGAAGAAATGTATTTATCTAATTGTGCCCTCCAAACACAGCTCTGTAAAAGCACAGTGAACTGAAAAATAACTTGAAAAGTAACTTGAATTAAGTCATTTTACAGAGATGAGTCTACTGTTCTCTAACATTTTCCGCAATATAATACTTACAATGAAATTTGAGTATAGTTTTTACCCCCAAATTTACTAGAATTATAGGGGGACCCCGAAAGACAAGTAAACCAATGTAGTTTGAAAGAATCTGAATTACATAGCTGTTGTTTCTGTTCTTTAAAACTACACATCAAAAATTAAATCAGAATGTATCAGAATAAAGAGAGCAAGAAAAGTAAAGCATAACATTTTTAGGGCAAAAGAAAACTGATGTATACTAACTGAAGAAGATACATGTTCTATTTGAAAAAGCCCAGAGGAGTTTATTAGAAGGTTAATGAAGGTGATGTTTTAATGAACTTTCCTAAGAAGAGATTAACAGTGGTAACTTTTAGAAATATAATTTCCTTCACCTGGAGCAGACTCAGTGCCTGAGTATCATCAAGTAACACTGAGCAGAGGAAGCTGGTGACCTGTGATCAGCGCCTGAGCTGTGCCTTCACTGAATGAGAGCTTAGATGTAACAACCTCCTTTCCCCTTACTCTGCTTAACAGGTGACCAAAAAGAACAATTCCTCATTTCGACTTGCTCTAGCATCCTCGCAGGGTCAGGAGATGGTTGCATTCTTCATATATATATATATGTGTGTGTGTGTGTGTGTGTGTGTGTGTGTATCTTTAGCATTATAGGATAAGCAGCAGCCATGGCTCTACCTAAGAAAATGTATGTAAAGTGAGTGTGACTTGCTATATTGCTACAGCATATCTGCAGCCTGAATCCTTGGTTCAGATTTGGTTATTTTTCTTGACGAGCTTGACAGCAGTAATGAAAATTGAGAGAGTATATGTGGGAAAGGAGAGAAATCTGTATATAACAAGAATTTTAAAAGAGGAATATTGTGCAAGATCTAAATATCAAATACTGTAAATTAAGCAGACTTTGTGAACTTTAAGAAAGTAACAAAGCAGAACACGAAATGTGAAAGCAGAGTATTTAAAATTGACAAAAGATATACTGCAGCCAACACAAACACTTTGTTACCTATGAATGTCATGGAGTCAGAAAGTCCAGCAGTCTTTGAAAGGGAATTGCAAAATTTTATTATTATGACATGGGGATATTGTGGAAATGAGAAAAAGCAGGGCGAAGCAGATGCAGCGTTTGCTATATATGTGCTTTGGTTGAAAGGAAAGTGCAGAACAGTATCCATTACTAATACCCCATGTCTACAATACTTAATGCATAATATTACAACATCACAAGAGCATAATATCATTATTGTCTGCTGAGCTATACCCAAGGTCTGATCCAAAGTTCACCAAATATCAATAAAAAGACCTTTGGTGACTTCAGTATGCTTGGGATCAGTTAGTACAGAAATAAGGGAATGGCTTATGCTACTCCTGCCCCTAATAGCTTACCTAATTAACACTTGCTTGCAAACACCTCTTAGAGGCGACTGCAGCAGCCCAATGATAACCAACAATGCCACGTGCTGTGGAAATGCCAGTTTGGGTTTACTGAGACCCTGATGCAATCCTGTGTTACTGCTGGGAGAGTCAAAAGCTTTTATCTGCTATGGAAGTATCTGCAAACCAGTTGTCACAATCCCTGAGCACGTTCAAATGAATTCTTCCTGTGTCCTCACATGTCTTTGTAAAGACATACATAAACCCTGAGGTGAAGCATTTGAGCCCCTGTTGGCTGATACCCAACTCTTAGAAAACACACCGGGACCCTGGCTCGAGCGCAGGGCAACACGCAGAGCGTGAGAGCAAAGTTCAAGCTCCTGCAAGGTTTCTTGTTACTGGCATTTTTGGAGCATGAATGGACTGCAGATGAAGTGGGACCTGTGTTTTCAACCCAAATTCCTTACTGTATACCCCATAATATCTTGAAGCACCATCATGAGACCGATATTAGACAGGCAAGTCTGCTTTAGGGTGACTAAAGTAGCAAAAGAAACGCGGAAATACACCATTTCATCCTAGTCTGATCCAAGTTCTTTCACAGCAATAGAAACTCATTCAAAAATTAGGGGAAAAAGCATTGCATAGATGTATGCTAAATATTCAAGATGAAGCAGTGGAAAGGACTTTCCTTCCAGAAGTTACTACTGCCACATCTACTCTAGTTAATGAAACAAGGCTGGAGTACAGGCTTGAGCACTGGCCTGAGATGATCTGTACTGTTTTTTACATACTCCTTGCACATTTTTGGCCTCTGCCAGGTAGCTTCCTACCAGGCAATGCCTGGACATGGAGGGGTAGCAGTGCAAGGGGACAGTTCTCCTAAGGTGGCGCAGACAAAGCCACTCCAGGGGAGGAGAAAGAGTCATCTGGAGACAAAGCATGCTGTGTTGTTTGACCTCACGTGGCCAATGACTGGCCCCTGGCCCCATTTTAAAACATGTAGCCTGTAAGTATACCAGATTTATCAAAGAAAAATCTGTAATAGCTGGTGATAATCTTCAAGAAATGAACTTCATGCTGCAGTTGTCAATGTAACAGACTGTGTAATGATTAATCGTATAGTTAGAGAAAACACATTGTACTTTCTTGCTTGCCTGCCTTAGATTTATTCTACTGCTATGCTATGCACATATGTCTTAGAGAAATGAGAATTGTGTAAAACTAGTGGCAAATGAGAGCTCAGCAATGCTGTCAGAAAGTTCTTGGCACTGCACAGCTTCCTATTGCCTCCAGAAAAGGTTATTACATTTACTGTCATATTATATGGAATGAAAAGCAAGATGCAGCACTTTTAAATGCTCATATAGGATATTCTGGGGCAGGAAATCCATAAGATCTGCCTATACTTCTAAAGACAAAAGGATGCTTAAAAGGGGCTGTGAGTAAGAAAGTCTTGAAAGTACGGGGAAATACTGTTTAACTGGTGTCTTTTTAGAGGTTAGATTCAATCTTGTCCTAAATGAGACGTTCGGTGTTAGATCTCAGACTGAATTCTACATTATTACATGAGATTGTGGATTTGCATATAACTTAAGGTTAAAAAAAAGAAGTATTCCTTTTCTTTAAGGATCTTTGGAATTTCCCATTTGCCATCACTAGAAGAATGAAGCAGTGAAAGAGTGGCTACATTTGTTCCTTGAAATGTTTTAACAGTTGTTTTAGCAGTTTCATTACCCTAGCTACGCTGTTTTCTTTTTAATCATTTAGTATGGAGACAAAATATTCTTTATATTCATTAAAAAATTCTAATGTCTGTAAACACTAGCAGGGATCTCATTTCTTAAGCTGTGAGTTCAGCATGCTGTGAGTTTTAATAAAGCCATTATAACTGGCTACTCAGTTCTCTCAAGTGTACCATATTTTTCTTTTAAAATGTTAATAGCGACATTTTTATTGTGAAGCTTCTCCTTCTTTAAAGTACTAATATTATTCTCTATAAATCTGAAATATTTGGTGCTATTTTTCATACAACAGTGGTTATGGAGACCGAAAGGCATACAGCCTACAAAATAGCCAGTCTTATCTGGTAGACACAGGACTTGGTGTCCAACATAGTGATGCAGCAACACGGGCCATCAGTTTAAGGACATCTACCTACTGAATGTTTGTTAGTTAAGTAACATACCTAACTCTTGGCTAGAAAAAAAAGTGGGTAAGATCCTCACTTCCACATAGTGTATTTTCTTCCCTTGAAGAGGTATGGGTGTCTAAGATCAGGATGCTCAAAAGCTTGCACTTTAACCAGGACTCACTTCATCTAGCCAGTAGGAAACACAGAAGTCTCTTAAGTAGCACCATCCTTAGCATTTAGCCACCAAACATTGGGCTGCAGAGATTTAGGGTTTCATTCACCTGAAACATTTTAACCTTAATTTTAAGTGCCTAAGCCCTTCCTGTAACAAACAAAAAAGTGTAGAATGGCCTTTTGTTTCAGAGGGCTGTAAAAGGAGGGTGTTGTGCCTTCTCTTTTATGCAACACCTGGGGGAACACCACAAATTTTATAGGCTGCACAAGAGAGCTGGGACACCAGAGTCCAGTGCCCTGCTCTGGCTGAGAGTGTGGAACTCATCTTTTCCACAGTGAGAACGTTATCCTTGGCCCAGCAGGTCTGTAATTGTTCTGTGCAAAGTTAAACAGCAAGAAAGATAGACAAAAGGGAGCAAGAAGGTCCCATCCCAGAGCAGTCTGTAGCAAGGTTGCGCAGCTACACTGGGTGGAGACCATGTGGAGGACCCTGACCCCCAGAGCAGTGTTCCAGATACTGGGACAAGTCTGCATTACTCCATTTTTGTCCAGAGATGTAAGATCTGCTTTCTGAAAGTGGTGTACATGGAGAACACAAGACTGATTTTGAGTTACTTTTATCCAGCTGTTTCGTCCTCTACATAGGTGTCTGACAACACCCCACTGTAACACCATCTGCTCTGATCCCAGCTCTGAAGCTGTCACATCCCTTCCCAATCTCTCTGCCTACCAGAAGCCATACCAGTCCTTACACTCCACTGTCCATCCTCCATATCCTGTTTTCCAGCTGCATGCTACCACTTCAACATTTCCAAGCCCCAAGGGTCTTTTATTCTTCTTTACTGCATACCCCTACCTTCTTAGCCTCCTCTTCCATTTTACACAGCCTCCTGGACAAAACTCCTGTTCTTTATCCTTTCTGCCTTCCTCCCTTGTGCCAGCAACCCTGTCCTCTTCATGTCTCAAGCCTTCTGCCCCATGGCCTCATGCAGAAGTGCTGGTGTTGAGAGGGACCCAGCTGCTCCACAGGGGAGCTTGGAGGGGGAGGGGAAATTACAGATCCAGGAGCGACTTGCTTCATGAAAGATAAGAAATCATCCTGCATCAACTGCTCCATGATAGCGACCCTGGTTCACGTTATTTCCTCATGGTAAACAGGAGTTGTTTTGCCTCTTTGTAAAAGTGTATCACATTTACTCTGGGGTAGGAACATGTCCCTGGGCAGTTACCGTGATAACTTTTCTTCCTGTGTCCACACAGCTTTCTTTATTGTCAAGCCAAATTATCACGCGCCATGTGACTGGTAAACTGGTCATATCAGGTACCACACTTGATCTTAGCACCCCTCTTCCTCTCCTCTGCCCATTACCACGGATGGGGTTGAAAGGAGAAACTAGAACAATTTGCAGAAACTGAAACAATTTTCTGGTCCAACAACCAGAAGAATGTTGTGGATTACAACTAAGGAGCGACATGGAAAAGAAATGGTTTAACAGCATGTGAAATGGTTTGCAGGATTGATCTAAATTACCAGTGTAGCTGTACACTTAAGTGTAATTCTGGTCCTAATTACCAACTGAGCCCTGAGAAGCTAGATTTTTACTTAGGCAGCTGAAATGGCAGTCAGTAACAACTTGTGCACCTATGCAATAAAATTTCCTGTGTTTAAATCCTGAATTTCATGATAACTAAAAAGAAAAAAACCCAAACATGGAAATGTTTATGCAAGTCCTTTTTCCAATGAAATCCATTAGAGAACAGTTCATTCTAGCATTATATTATGGCACCAACTATTGGTACTGATCCAGAATAGAAATATGAGTGGGTTTATTTCCTTTACTAGTTCTTGCCTGCTTAACAGGCTTTCATTTAGGAAGCATGTGAAAAGGCCTCTATTATTGTGGAGCAATTGGCTACGGTCAAAATTTAATCTCAGATATCAATAATCTTTTCACACTTTTTATTGATTGTGGACTACATTCATTTGTTAGGATGAATAGTCTTAGTCTGTAAGCAGTAGCTGCAAAATATGTACAACTTGCATGTGGCTAGGAGTACTTAATTATCTCCCTGAATATAGAGTATCTTTGTGTTATGTCTCAGTTCACAAAAAGCACTAGACATATATCTATATTTTCAGAATAAATGGCTTGGTTTAGACAGGATGAGAAAGAGATTGTTTGTGCAATGTCATATGTGTCAGTCCACAGAAAATTTCATAACTGTTTACCTCCACTGAAAGCAGAGACGATTGATATTCCATATATACAGTGGAAAAAAGGTATACCAATCTAAGTAGAATATCAGTTTCTGAAATAAATATGATGATGGGAACAGCTAAAGAAAATTGCATCTCCTATGACCTAGAACCCTCAGAAGCCTATATAACTTTCTTAAAGTATGTGCATGAACTGACTTCAGATTTATTATAATTTTGTAAGTCACAGAAGCTGCAAAATCCAGATGGTTTTGCTTTCTTTGATCTAAAATGGTAAAATTGATGATGACTCATGCATAAGCACTGTGATTTTTCAGACTCAGCATTGAGGATTCAGAAGTATCCAACCAATATAGAAGTTAGATTTCCAGCCTAGCTGCAACACTGTCAAGTATAAAGTAAGCAAACAAATGCAAACACATTTGTGTGTGCGGTAATTAAAATCTGAGTCTGAATCTTTTGAGGCCTTGGAACAAGGGCAGCAATTACGGGATATATACTGCTTACTTGGGGATGGTGAGATGCAGAAATTCCAGGTGTAGTTCACAAACAGAAGGCAACCAGTGGCTTCCCAGATGATCTGTTGAGGAACAGTGGTGGGGTTGGTGGGGTGCAGCTGGATCTTCGAGGGGTCTGGCACTTGCTGGCTTGCTTCCTCACGTGGCTGAGGATTTACTGAGCAACCTCTGCTCCAGCTTTGCCCAGCTGCCAGTCACGTCCACGCAGTCCTGGCATAGGGTTTGCTCTTGAATTTTTCACAAAGGCACAAACAGCTCGTCAACCGCTACGGAGCCTTTCTGTCATAGAACAGAAACAGGCTGCCTAAAGTTCAGTTCAGCTGGAAACTGACTGATCCTACCAAAGGCTTTTGCGAGCTTCTTCCCCTAAGCTTTCTAAGATTTTTCAAAATGTTTATTATAAAACCCACTAAACCTCCCAGCTGAGCTTCCATTGGTAAACTTTAAAATATTCTTTATTTCACCCCAAAATACATTATGTTCTCTGCAGCTATCGGAGGTTGGATTATACAGAGAGCCTGTATTTCCAGTCATAGGCTCAAGGAAACATGAACTCAGAAATCACCAGGTTTCATGACAGCATATGATTTAGCTCTCAGCTTCCTAAAATTTTCTGATTGCCCCCTTCTAGTTGGATGGGGATTCTTGCTGGTTGTGGTGCGTTGACCTTGGCTAAAAGACCTTCCTCTCACCCCTCCTTCTTCGCAGGGCCGACTTTGCTCCTTCATCCCTGAGTCCTCTACCTCCCCCCAACCCTGAGCGGCACAGGGGGATGGGGAATGTGGGCTGTGGTCCGTCCATAACAACTCCTCTCTGCCGCTCCTTCCTCCTCATGCTGCTCCCCTGCTCCAGCGTGGGGTCCTTCCCACGGACTGCAGTCCTTCAGGGTACACCTGCTCCGGTGTGGGCTCTCCATGGGCCACAGTTCCTTTAGGAAACATCCACCTGCTGCGGTGTGGGGTCCTCCAGGGGCTGCAGGGTGGACATCTGCTCCAGCATGGTCCTCTTCATGAGCTGCAAGGGAATACCTGCTCCACCACGGTCTTCTCCAGGGGCTGCAGGGGAGTCTCTGCTGGGGCACCTGGAGCACCTCCTCCCCTCCTGCTGCCCTCCCCTCGGGGCTCACAGGGCTGTTTTCCCCACCTTTTTTCCTCACCCCTTGCTGCCAGGCAGCGTTTTGCCCTTCCTTATACAGGCTTTCCCCGGGGCGCCACCACCTGGGCTGCGGGACTGAGCGGTGCCCTGCGGTGGGGCCATTGGAGCTGTCTGGAACTGGCTGTGTTGGGCCTGGGGCAGCCCTGGCCTTTCCTCACAGAGGTCGCCCCTGCAGCCCCCCCTGCCAGCACCTGGGCACCCATGCCCAGTACACATTTTCAATTTCTTTCCAATGCTCTGGTCTTGCAGTATTTTTAACTTGCACATTATAGCCCAAGTATCCTACAATCGATAAGTAAAACTCAAAATTAGCTTATTTATAAGTTGATAAGCAAAATTCAAGATAATTAAGTTGTCTTAATATAGGTAATAAATAACTTATGCAGCTTCTATATAAGAGCCTAGTAAAGTTCTGATCTGCTCGGAAAGTAAAAAAAAAAAGCTTTTTTTTTTCACTCAAAAGCTTTTGCAGAAGCTGGTACCAGAGAAACGTTTACATTTGTGTCATGGCCTGGCACACGTCTGAGAAGAGAGTTAATATGCAGGGAAAAAGATGGATCGTCCTGCACATCTGTGGGATTTTGCCATCCCATAGGTATTTTGTCAAAACCGAGATCAGATTTTTTTGTGTGTGTGGTAATGTGCTACCTGAAAAATTAAGCACGGGTTAAAACTGGCTCAGATATGATACTGCCGTCACAAAGGGAGAGTTGCTAAACTACAGTGCCGATTGCAGGCAGCGCTCTGCTAAAACCCTGAAAGGCCAAAACACCCCAAAAGCGGTAAAAACAAAGAGATCGATTTCTGCTTGAAATGTTTTCATGTCGTTTTTCAAGCACTAGAATGAAAGGCCGTGCTTCTCTCCCAAAGTGCCATGATAAGATAAATAATAAATAGACTTCAGCCTTTGAGCCCAACAACTGAAAAAGTTCAAGGGCAGAGAGAGGGAAAGTTAAAGAAAGGAACCGGTGATCCACAACGATACTATACAGGCAAATGGCAAAATAAATATTTATGTAGCGGGCGTGTGGCTGGTCCTGTTCCTGTACGAACAGATCTTTTGAGAATATATCTACTTATTTTTTGCAGTCTGACTAATTATGAGTACATCACAGAGGCTTTTTCATAATTAGCATATTAGCCAGTTGTGTTGGACTGTGAAACCTTTTGCTTCAAGTGAAAGGGAACTTCCACTTCAGATATGCTTTTCATGGTGACCGATAACTGCCACTTTGCTAGACCGTGCTCATTTCTGCCAGGGCTGAGCCCGCATGATCTTCCTGGGGCCAGAGCTCAGGGTGAGGGGTGTTGGAATAGTTAGTTCAAGCTCAAAGGATAATTTGGCCACAGCTGCCACTTATTTGCACTTGCATCAGCAGGGCTTTGGTTTCAATGGAAACATGATGATCAGACCTAATAGAATAGCTCTTTAAAAGGTAAATTAGTACAACTATGCTACACAATTCTACATCATAAGATGATCAATAAGGGTGCAGGTGTTAACAGTGTTCTGTAAACACATAGCAGTACACCCTGCCTTTCCTACTATTGGCTTAGAAATGGAGAGCAAAGCTCAGAAGTTACGCCATTCACTTTCTGTGGGTTCATAGATTGTGTTATGAATAAATTCTCAATAAGTAAGGCGAATGTTCAGACTGATATCATTTAAGATGTAACATTTGTTTGGAAAGGTCAGTAGGGTTAGCCTTCTCTTCACTTCTCCTCCACGCCTCCGGGGCACTTCACTTCAGCTGGGGAGCAACAGCAACGCACCAGGGCCACAGCTCTTCACCCAGCATTGGATTTTCATCATCTTCCTCCCAGAAGCACAGCTCCCTGCGGAGCAGAACACAGCAAACCTCCCTGGAGAGAAATGACACCTTTCAGACACAGAAAACACAGCCATTTCTTCTCTTTAGAGAGCATCTACCTTGTCACATGAGTCTGGAACAGTAGTGCAGCCCTGGAGTGCATGTCCTAGTCCTCCTTAATGATCATGCTCTGATTCTCATGACAGAAGGGTCCCTGAACACATGGATTTTATTCCTTTTGCACAAAACTAAGCTGGAAGATGCAGTGCAGGTGCCAATAGGTGTGCAATTCATGGGACCCACTTCAGCCTGGCTGAAGGAAGACATCGTCAAATGTGTACTGCAAGGATGGAAGATCCTCAGAACCAGCTGCTTAACAGACCAGCTCTTGCTGGTCTTCAATACCTGCTAATGCTAACACCTTTGTGGTGACCTGCCTTGACCTCAGCAATGCATCGTCACCGAGTTTTCATCTCTCCAGCTACAGATGTGGCTTTGAGAAACTATGGGCACCACCACATACTCTGTGAAGTGAGCAGATACGTTGTGCAGAGCCAGTTCAGGGCACATCTCCCATCAACCAAGAAATATTTTGGTGATCTGTGAGGCCAGAAGAGTGGCTGGATGATCAGCATCTCTTCCTCCTCCATGTGCAATGCTATCTTGAAATGTTGGAACAGCATAAGAGTAGGTTTTATGGCATTTTAAGGGGTTTTGCCAGTGTTTCAGGTTGGACAAAACAAATCGTATGTGGAAAATGCCAGGGCCTGGAAGTTGGTTAACTTGCCCTTTTCTGTTTTTTATAAAGTCAAAAAAAGGGATCCTGGCTTTTTGACTCAAAGCCAACTCTGATGCCAAACTGTAAATCATGGAGAAACCACAGTTCCTTAAATACTGCTGCAAGAGATTTGTAATGGAAAAATGCTGGTTATCTTAAATAAAGGTCTCACCACTTCTTGCCTTACCATGCATACTTTAAAGTAATACTACAGAGCTTGCTGATCCACTTCAAAAGAAAATGCGGCTGTGCTGAAAGCATAATTGGAACATCACTACCCAGAATAAATTAGTATACCAAAGTTAGGAGCAATTGAAAGGTGGTGAGAAGATGCTGTAACACAAGTTACATTTCTCTGCCAGTTAGAACTGTCTTTGTCACAGCTTTTATTTTAAATGGATGAATGAAGCAGACTCTAAGCACTGGCTTTTTCAGAGGAGCTTGGCAAGCCATCGACAGTCGGAGATCAAACTACCTGGACAGGTTTTCCAGCAAGCCCAGGTCTGGAAACTGCTGGATGCTGGGCTCTTTGGAGCATGAAGGTCCACTAGGTTCCTGAGCTTTTGGAAGCATTAGTAAAGCATTGCCAAACATATCCTAGTCTGAGGACTTACCTAAACTTCTAGATGTCATTCCTAAATTTCCTTGTACGTACTCTTCTAAGATCAGCTTTTCTGAAGTAGTTTTAGGGTATCAGTACGCACAATGTATACAGTAGTTGCATGTACCAACAGTGGTTAGTAGACCCAGATCTGGATCTAGCTGGGACATTGATGGGGGCAGCACAGTACCTCCAAATGCAGCAGGTTTTTTTCTCTAGATGAGACTGGCCTTTTGTACCTCGCGAGTCAACAACTTTATAAATATGTCTTAGAGCCTACACAAAACAAGTGCCTATTTTTATATCTTCATATTACAGTTCTCTTAATTTCATATTAGATTTCCTTCTCTAATTACATTTTTTGTAATATTAAAAAGATTATCTATTCCTTAACAAAGCTCTCGCTATATCTCATTAGTCAGATAGCTCAAACTGATAATAAGACATTTGAAATAGCAACATGCTGCTATTGTAGTGCTGGATTATTTTATTTCCCTCCCCTAGTGGAAAAATACCTTTTCAACAATAGTATTTTATGTTCATTTGTCTAGACATAGAAATAAGTACTTTTTGAACCAAGAATAAAAATTTGTTTATTAAAAATTGATCTCAGTTCTAATCCTTTCTTCTGAAGACATCTTGCACATCATTCCTCCCAGATACCATAAATTCACAGGAGACTTTTCTATTCCTCTCACAATAGTCTTCAGAACAATGGAAACAAATCAGCTGTGTTGTTTTCTTCTTAGATGTCCAAGTGCATATGATAGAATTAGATGGGTTTGTTAGTTATGTATCATAAGTATTTGTTATCTGCTTTTCAACTCAGCACCTAAATACTTAAGGGAAACAGAGATGTTTTTTCCAGTGGGTAGTTGTACCGTATTTGTCAAAAACATAAAGCTAAGTCCACATAAATGTTGGTTGGGGGGGAAGTTCTGAAAACGGAAACCTTTTCTTCTTAAAATAATGTAGGAAAAACCTGCCACCACCACAGTGATACTTTAGAAGAGTGTTTATTGCTTACAGGAGTCAGACAGCAAATAACAAAGATGTACAGCAATAGTTTTCTAATATAATACACGATCACGTGCACTTGTGCTGTTCATAATCACTATGACTAGAGTGCTCCTCACTGTTCAGCGTCTTTCATTTCAATCATAAACTGAAATAAATCAGGAGAGTGACAAATCTATTGCTCTCCTAATTTGTCAGAACCGGCGGCTCTGGTAAGCACCAGGTGCGGTACTTCTTGCCGTGCCAGCCTTGCCATGGCCAGCCTCTCAGCCGCATGGGGAGGTCTGTCAAGCTACCCGTCAAGGAGCTTTCCCACTCTTCCCAACTCCAAAAACAAAGGCCTGTCTGGTAGATGAGGTTTCCTTTTCCTTCCTGGCCCACCATCTGCCTTGCAGAGAGGGTTTTCAGAAAGGCAGTGGAGGATGTGGCTTTGACAGCTCTGGCTACGGCAGGTTCCCAGAAGGCAAACAGAAGTTGGATTTTGATCCTGCCTAGAGGCGTGTATCAAAAGAAGAAGGACACCAAATCCACCTCTGAGACATACTTGTTGATTTGTCCTTTTTGGTTCTCTTGGTAGCAAGCCTGTTCTCTTACATTCGTGAGTGTGTGAGCAGCAGGACCACAACATATGGGTCTTGTCCTGGAAGAAGAAATGATAAAAAAAAAAAGGGAAAATATCTTGATGGGGTGGGAGCCTCATGTGTGATGAGGCTATGAAAGAGTGCATATGCACTCTGGAGGTCAAATTAAAAGCCCTTTGTTTCTTAGTGTGAGAACAGCTTAAGCATTTTCTCCTTGGTTACACTGACTGCGTTTGGCTCTGGGCTCATCCCAGCAGCAGTTATGCCGGAGGAACTGTGATATCGTACAGCATAAGGAGACTTTAGCAGCCCTTCCACCACTTTTTCCCAGGGACAGATTCTTGCTAAAAGTGGGTATAACAAGAAAAGACAGTATGTACAGGAAGCTATTTCAAGCAACAGCTTCCTTATCCACAGTGGAGCAAGCTGGGTGCATATCTGGGGGTACTGGAACCAATACATCTAATACATCTATATGGAAAACATACTTTCCTGCATACCAAAATGTATTTCAAAGTAATGTACATAAGTAATAGAGATGTTGCACATTTCAAACGCCTCAAGTGACAGAGATAAAATTAGAATTAAAGAACTGTGATATATCTTCTTGCTCAATTTAAAACATTATGCTGAACAAACAGAAACATTTCTTATTCCAAGAATGGAGCCTTAAAAGCGGATTACATGCTACAATCATTACTACAAATTCATCTAAACATTCTTTTAAAAATGAGTTATCTCAGTGATACTGGCCACTAATCAATGAAAGATTAAAAAAGTGCTCCATAAAATTTAACTCCACCAATAAAAGCAAGTTTTTTTCTGTTTTCCCCTCAGCTTTCATGTGCATGTTCATTGTGTGCAGATTGAAATTCAGAACACAGTTCAAAACCTGTTGTCTTTCCTTCAGCAGCAATCCTATTGTCAAGCTCCACACGACATTCAGAATCATGTTGTGCTATTCCAGAAGGAATATAAATATCCAGAGCTGTGTCAACAATAAGTCCACTACATATTATGCTACTAGGCATAGAAAGTGCTTTGGTAAAATATGTCTTTTTAGAGCAATCTGCAGGTTTTGTGGCTCTGATGCATTTCCATTTCTCCCTTTGTAAAAGCAAGGAGTGTAGCAGGTTCAGGGTCTTGTGAAGTAAAACTCCTTTCATCATCTCAAGCATCAATAGCGTGTGTGACCTGATGAAGAACAAAGGGATTAATGATATTCTGAAAGTTAACTATGACTCACGTCGGTATCCACAGCATCATGTCTTTCGGGGAGGGAGGAAATAATCAAATATAAATTACAGTTCATTGCATCTCTTGGGGCTGCACGATAGTCATATAATTTCTCTCTATGGAAGATGTAGTGCATCTCACTTAATAGTTTTAGCCAGTGCTTTCATATTGATTGATATATTTCAGCCAATGTAGCCTGCTCCCTACTTACAAGCAATTAGTGCCACTTCCCGGCACAAAACACATATCCTGGGGCAGGGAGAAGGACTCATTTGAGCCTTACAAGCTTAGAAGCGTCCTGTGATACAGGCAAAAGTTCCAAATTTAGAAATTGTGTGCAATTGATACTATACTCCGATACTGACTGAATCTGCACCCTAATGCTGCCTGCATTTTCTACAAAAGAACCCTGACCATTAAATATAGAGCAATGCTGCTTCAGGAGCATATGCAAATGCTGTACGTTGAACGCGTTTACACCAGACACGTGCCTCCCAAAAGGAAAAGGTAGCCCCCCAGGCTCCAGGCAAGTGTTTGAGAAACGGGGTTGTGTTAGGAGGCAGCAGGGACTCCAGATATTCACGCAGCTTGGCGATGAGGTTTCATCCCAGCGACACGGTCGTCTGTGCCTGAGTCAAGTGGGAGAGTGGCCCGAAGAAGGAAAGCCCTGCAGCCTGCTGATGGCCGGGGGAGCCTGGAGAGCGGCACCCAGCCACCAAAACCCAGCAGAGCTCTCGTGGGAGTACCCCAGAAAAGAAGCTCAGTCTTCAGGCAGAAAGGACTCTTAATCTCTCAGAAGCAGGTGGTCTTTGAGCAAATTAATGCTCATCACAAGATATCTATCTAGGGGAAGAGGCATTACGTTTCCTGAGGGGAAGCTGGGACAGGAGACACTGAAGCATACAAACAAACCATGTAATTACACTAAGTCAAGAGATCCTCGCTACCTGCAAAAAGTTATGTTCGTCTCTTATCTTTCCAAGTAGAAATTTCACTAGTAATATTTAGCGACTACATATTAAATCACTTTGTCAAGAAGACTGAAGCTGAATTCAGACCTTTATTACAGTTGCGTAACTGATTGATGGGAAATGCTTAGTTCAGCTGGCTTTTTCCTTTTTTTTTTTTTTTTAAAATGGGCAAGCCATTGTGAAAACATCCTAATTCATGACAAAACCACTATTATGCATCAGCCAAAAGTGCCATATTTCCAGGTGCACCCTCACCAAGGTGCCCCAGCTGTCACTTGTCAGGTGGCTTGACAGCTCACCCAACGGGTCCTGTTCTTCTCTTGAAAACTTCCAGCAGACAGACAGAAGAAATACATGGAGCAAGAGAGCTGGATGCTCCGGACAGTCTGAATCCCTAGTACTCTCATATTTCTGGGCACAAATGTACTCATATTAGACAAGTTCCTATGGAAATTTATTCATTCGGCTTTATTATCCACCAAAGGAGATTTCACAAGGTTCTGGAAATCCAATAAACCTCCCATTTATAAGTCATGGCTTGCAAATACTGAGAGATGTGCTCCACTGGAAAAAGCATATTAATATGGACACACACTGAGCTTCCACGAGATTTGGAAGTTCTCTCTGAATTTTTGTACAAGATAAGAATATATTATTATTTAAGAATGTCACTACTCTAGACCCTAATCTCTCATTAACGTGAACGTGCATTAGGTTAGAGTTGGCACCTCGACTAATTCTTATTTTATATGCCACAATCACTGTGCATGTTAAAAAAATACACAGTTTCTGCTTCTCCTTCTTGACAGTTATTTTTTTCTAAGTGTATAGTTACATATTAACATAATGGTAATGTAATTGGTTTTGTGCTTAGAAGCATTATATCTAATGTGGATCAAGAACAATGTAATCTGTCTCTTTTGTGTAAACATCATTAAAATAACTAAGGAAATGAAGTTTGGACAGTTTGGTAATGATACAAGCATGAGAAATATAACTATTGATAACAACGCATATGTCTATGCTTGAGAAGGCTAACAGTGTAATAATAGAAATCAACAAACAGCATCATCCAAATGGTTAATAAACTTTGTAAAGTCATGCAAAAGTAGAGTACGAGAACAGCAGAAGGCTGGAGAAAATTAGACTGGGAAATGCAATGCAATATAGCAATAAAGAAAAGCTTATGCAATTCTGAATCACACACTGACACAGTGCAGGGAAGTCATGGTCCCATTCTTTTGTGGGCTGACAAGGTGCATCCTGCATCCACTCGTGTGCTTCTGTAGCAAAAGTTAAAACAAAATAAAATTGAAATTACAGAGCCCCTTGAACAAAAATGTTTGAGAATATTTTACCATATAATGCACTACTGAAACCAGTCATTGGGGACAATTAAATGCAGCATAAAAGATGTCATTCTTTAATCTGCTTTTACATTTTGATTAAGAATTGCAGATAACAACGTGAAGGGTATTCTCAAAGCAAGGGGCATAATTGGCAAGAGCCCTAGTACTCATTAACTGGAGATTACACTTAAAGCAAACCAAATACCCATCTGATTCAGAATACGGAGAGCTGTTGGGGCAACACAGTTCAAGTTTGGTGAAATACACTATATTTTTGCCTTTGAGGATGCCAAAAGCTAAAAGCAGGATTTAAAAATTGGCACTATTTTATGGCTACAGTGGAAGAACTGCAGAACTGAGTAAGGTGTGACCTTCCTAGCTAACCTAGGTGCATACGGGTTACTACGTTGTGAATTAGCTGCAATCTAAACATGATTCACTGGGGTCCACGCTAGCAAAGAACTGAAATATCCTGACCAGTAAGTGATGAAAGCATTTATCAGCACCTGGAAACCACTTTCACTGATCAATGGTTATAGTCTGGTAGTATTTGAGTAAAAGAAAGATGTCAACAAATTAGAAGAAACTGAGAAAATGATAACAAACCGATTAATGCGCTGAAGAATTGATTTAAAGAGGAAAGGTTAAAAGACCGAAATATGTGATGGTGCTAACTGACAGCTCGTATTTTATTATATAAGACAAGAAAGGAGAAACACTCTTTGGAATGCATGAGTGAGAACCAAGAATATGTATGTAATGATAATGCGAGACGGGCAGACGTATTTATGCCAGCCCTGAGAGTGTTTTGCAGCTTCCACTACTGTTCCTGCCATATAAAAGTCAGCAGAAGGTGTTAGCGTTGGGAGGAACCGAAATGCACTGGAGCACCTCTCTTATGAGGACAGGCTGAGAGAGTTGGGGTTGTTCAGTCTGGAGAAGAGAAGGCTGCGGGGAGACCTGACTGTGGCCTTTCAGTACTTAAAGGGGGCCTATAGGAAAGACAGGGAGAATCTTTTTAGTAGGGCCAGCTGTGACAGGACAAGGGGTAATGGTTTTAAACTAAACCAGGGTGGGTTTAGACTGGATATAAAGGAAGACATTCTTTACAATGAGGGTGGTGAAACACTGGAACAGGTTGCCCAGAGAGGTAGTGGAGGCCCCATCCCTGGAAATATTCAAGGCCAGGTTGGACGGGGCTCTGAGCAACCTGATCTGGTTGGAGATGTCCCTGCTCCCTGCAGG
>BOSO01026851.1:0-17421 GCA_018403395.1 Gorsachius goisagi
TCTTTCTGGCAACGGTTTTCAGACGAGTGGAAACCATTGTTCGCTCCTCTTTTAGGGTGTCTATGGCTGCTAATCGAGTGACCGTCCGAGCCAGAAGGGGAGAATGTGCCCTGCCCACGTGAACTGCCTGCGCAAACTGCCTTCTGACGCGCCACGCCCTGTTTGCCCATCCTGTTCGCCACGCTCCGGGTTGCTCGTGCTCCCTGGGAGCTGCTTTTATACATCAGGAGGATCAGGCCGCCATCATTCCTGACTCCACCCCCGCTGAGTCAGAGCTGCCGCTGATCAGGAGCCCGCTCTTTCCCGCCCTGGGAGGGGGGGGTTTGGGGTCCCCTCTCTCTCCCTGTGCTTTTTCGCCTTTTCCCGCCGCGGTTTTGCCGCTTCAGAAAGGGTCCCTCAGTGCGATCCTCTGCTCCAGAACCCTTCGCCTCAGTTGCTGAAGGCTATGCTTGAAAGAGCAATGGATGGAGACTACTAAGATGGAAAAGGCTGAAAACCTGTGACTTCTTTACTTTCTGACATAAACCTACAGAATAAGTGCTGTGGCATGGTAACAGCTGAAGAGAAATAGCAATTATCAAGGGAGGCATTAGGTGAGGCTCCTCTCTGGGCACCTGTCCAATGCTTGACCACTCTTTCAGTAAATAAAATTTTCCTAATATCCATTATAAACCTCCCCTGGTGCCACTTGAGGCCATTTCCTCTTGTCCTATTGCTAGTTGCTTGGGAGAAGAGACTGACACCCACCTTGCTACGACCTGCTTTCAGGTAGTTGTAGAGGGCAAATAAGGTTTCCCCTCAACTTCTTTTTCTCCAGGCTAAACCATCCCAGTTCCCTCAGCTGCTACTCATAAGACTTGTGCTCCAGACCCTTCACCAGCTTTGCTGCCCTTCTCTGGACACACTCCAGCACATCAATGTCTTTCTTGTAGTGAGGGACCCAAAACTGAACACAGAATTGAAGGTGTGGCCTCACCAATGTCAAGTACAGGGGAAGGATGACTTCCCTACTCCCGCTGTCCACACTTTTCCTCATACAAACCAGGATGCTATTGGCCCTCTTGGCTACCTGGGCACACTGCTGGCTCATGTTCAGCTGGCTGTCCATCAGCACTCCCAGATCCTTTTCCCCCGGGCAGCTTTCCAGCCACTCTTTGCCAAGCCTGTAGCATTACATGAGGTTGTTGTGATGAAAGTGTGGGACCTGGCACTTGGCCTTGTTGAACCTTACAGAATTGGCCTTGGCCCATCGATCCAGTCTGTCCAGATCCCTCTTCAGAGCCTTCCTACCATCAGTCAGATCAATGCTTCCACCCAACCTGTTGTCATCTGCAAATTTTCTGAGGGTGCACTCAATCCCCTCATCCAGGTTGTTGATAAAGATATGAAACAAGACTGTCCCCAGTACTGAGCCCTGGGGAACACTGCTTGTTACCAGCTGCCAACTGGATTTAAGTCCATTCACCACAGCTTTCTGGGCTTGGCTATCCAGCCAGTTTTTTACCCAGCGAAGAGTACGCAAAAAGTCTAAGCCATGAGCCTCCAGCTTCTCTAGGACAATGCTGTGGAAGACAGTGTCAAAGGCACAACATCCACAGCCTTTTCCTCATCTACCAGGCAGGTCACCTGGTCATAGAAGGAGATCAGGTTGGTCACGCAGGACCTGCCTTTCATGAACCCATGTTGTCTATGCCTGATCTCCTGGTTGTCCTTCATATGCCTGGTGAGCACACTCAAGACGAATTGCCCCATAATCTTCTCCAGTACCATAGTCAGACTGACATGCCTGTAGTTCCCTGGATTCTCCTTCCGGCCCTTCTTGTAGATGAGCATCACATTTTCCAGTCTCCAGTTGTCTGGGAGCTCCCCTGTTAACCAGGACTGATGATAAATGATGGAGAGTGGCTTGGCAATCTTCTCTGCCACCTCCTTCAGTACTCTTGGGTGGATCCCATCTGGCTCCATAGACTTGTGAGTGTCCAGGTGTGCAGCAGGTCATTAACTGGTTTCTCTTGGATTATGGAAGGGTTTATTCTGCTCCCTGGCCCTGTCTTCCGGCTCATGGGGCTGAATACCCTGGGGATAACTGGTCAAACTATGAAAGACTGAGGCAAAGAAAGCATTACCTATCTCAGCCTTTTCCTCATCCTTCATGGCAGTGTTCCCCCCTGCATCCAATAAAGGATGGAGAATCTCCTTGCATCTCTTTTTGTTGTTTATATATTTTCCAAAACATTTTTTGTTATCTCTTACAACAGTGGTCAGGTTCAGTTCAAGCTGGTCTTTTGCCTTTCTAATTTTTTCTCTGCCCAATTTAATGAGATCCCTGTACTCTTCTTGAGTTGCCTACCCCATGAAGTCGTAAACTCTAATTTTTTTCTTAAGTTCCAGAAAAGCTCCCTGTTCAGCCAGGCCAGCTGTCTTCCCCACTGTTTTGTCTTATGGCACATGGACACATCTTACAACAGCCTGCTCCTTCGCCTTTAAGACTTCCTTCTTTAAAAATGTCTTCCTGAAGTCCAGCCTTCCTGGAACCCTTTGCCCTTCAGGGCTGACCCCTATGGTAGTTATTCTGTTCTAGCCTATCTGGAATGAAGTTATGAAATCTACAGTTGTATCCAAATAAAGGGATTTTTGTTTGGTTCATTGTATTTTTTCTGAAACCTGAACTGACAATTTTAGACTGTGGACTGTTGACATTACAGAAGTGACTCAATATTAAGCAGGATGTCACCATGGTCTGAAGTATCTGCGTAGACTTACAGATAGTGCTATTTTGCATTTTATGTCCTGATATGTTTGAGAAGTAGAGAAGGACAAAGAATATTTTCTCTACCTAAAACCTAAAGCTGAATTTCATTGTACAGCATTTCTTGCCATTGATTATTGTAACAGCATTTTGGTATGCCATTAAGTAATATGCAATCTGCATGTGAGGCAGAGATGGTTTGCTGTGGTCTTTGAAATAATCACCAATCACACCTCATAAACAAGTTCAAGCTTGTGAAGCTCGAGTCCTTCAAAATGAAGGACTGGAGTTCTGAAGCCCTGGTGTCCTTCAAAATGAAACATTATTAGTCTAATATTACAGGTATCACTTTATGAACTGTGAGTTCTTTAAAAGCCATAATTACGCAAACACTTTTTTTTTCCATTTCTTTTAACCAGAAGTACTAGAGACAAACTGCTTGTTTGTGCATTTAATAGATTCTTACAATAACTTGCTGCACCTACAGTGTTTATAGTGTAGAAACCCACATTACATAAAACTTATTCAACTCATACGCTAAGAAGCAGTTCTTTGTGACTCACATACTTTAAGATCATGGTCGCAGAAGTATAACAAAAATATGGAAATCAAAGAGAGAAGTCCAAATATCTTTGGAAACACCGTAGTATGGTATACAAGAAGTTATGAAGAGTATTTCTCCAGTAATTCTGAAACACATGAGATGTCTTAATATTTGTTTAGTTAATCACAGCAATCATAGATAAAATATATGAAACTTTATACTTTCACTGAGGCCTTTATCTCCCCAAAGAAAATAGGTGAATGAAATTAAAAGATGCAACTTCAAATTGTGTATGGAAGGGGAAATACTCCCACAGTTGGCACAAACTCTATTGAGCCTACATATGTTGAGCTCCAGCTATTAAGTAGTAGGTAATGCTTGGAACTGAAGTAGAGCTTAAGAGCCTGAGAACTTCCAAGGACATAAAGGAAGCATTGGTGAGTAAAGAAGAGATCTAAAGAAGCTCAGACATGCAGACATTTGTAGACCTGTAAATGTCCTGTTTACTGTAGGATGCTACAAGGAGGCCTCATAATCATCTTTATTCAGTCCATCTGAAAGCTACTGTTGATTTTTATTCAATGGCACTTGCAACTTTATGATCAGATGGTAAGTCAGACTAGACCGCTGATTCTGTTAGAGACATTCCCCCCACCACAAATTTTTCAAAAAGATCTCCTGGATTATCAAGTCCAGATCCCTTGCATGTCATTACAGCAGAGTGTATTTCACATAATTTCAGGTATCTAAACAGAATTAGCTAATGAATGAGTATATAAGATTTCAGGCTAAGAAAAGAATCCTCTTAACGTAACTCAATATTAACCATGGAGGTAGGCTAAACAGCAAGTGCAGAGACTAAATATCTAACTTTTACAGAACTAGAGCTATGTAAAAGAAATTATTCCATAATCCATGAATCCATAAAATAGGCTTCTTTGCTATTTATTGCAACCTACACATTAAGTCAGTCTGCCTATTACCTATAGCTATTTTGCTCTATTTCAGTAAATTGGTTTAATGGCATTTACTCAAGATGCCATACTTTGAAGTTGGTGACATTTTACTCTTTCCAGAAAGATTTCACATACTGCATGTCCCTAGTTTAACTTTCTGACAGCCACATACCCGGAGAATTTTAAAGTCTGACTAAAATGTGAATACATCAAAGAATGCCACCAACTGAGACAGCCAAGCTCTACAAGAGAACAAAGTCCTATAGTGATTAGCAATAAAAAACATTCACCATATTGTGCAGTTATTCTTCTGTCAGCAGAGTAAATCCTGTTCAGATGTGTCAGAGCTTACTTATCTGCTAGCATAAACCCATGAACTTTGGCAGTAGTAGACAAAATAACCAACCTTTTGCTTAAGTAGAAGTGAATAAAATATGATCAACCACCTGTCCCAAACAACAGAACTAACATTAAGTCAGGGAAATAGACAGCCAAACTACACAAACAACCTATTGATCATCAAGAAGCTCAAACTTCCTTAAATGTCCTGAAGAAGCAGATGTTCAGCACACAAAAGAAGACCACAAATCAGACTTTTGTGCAATTATAATGGACACTAGTCACCAAGGAAGAATTCACTTCCCAGTTCTATAATTAAGAAACTAAGGAGAGAGACTCATCAGGGAACCCAGAAAAAGGAGAACCTAAGAGAGTCTGAAGGAACCTCAAAACTCTCCCCCAGGACTATATAATGCACAGCTGGAATGACTGTGTCGATCTGCCCAATTTTTCTTTGGGATTGTGACACCTCTCCCACAGAAAGGGGAAGTCACATAATCCATAAAATCGCATGCATTTGTGGTTCAGGTATTTTGGTTTCCAAACTCTTCACACTATTTTGTCTCAAAAAGCAATGTGATAGTGTTAAGAGGATTAATGACATGAATTCCAGCCTTGGTCTAAAGAATCCATGGGTCAATTTATAATAGCGCTCATGTTTTACACATGCTCGGTTTTGGTGTTTGTTGTTTTTTTTTTTTTCTTAATGTAGGGTAAAGGTTCTCCTACTCTTTAGAACCCGTAACTCAAATAAAATTTTAACAACCAAAAACTAATTTGAGTTTGAAGAATAGGTTTTATTCTAAGCATGTTAATATCTTTTAATCAGTATAACTTCCTCTCATGAATTAAACAACATCTGTAGTGTTGCATACTGTCACTTTTGCCCTCTGCTGCCAATAAGGAATAAATAATTTCCTGCCATAAAGAAACTTTCTGGACAAGTTGTCAGAATATTTAATGAAGTGAACAGTATTATGTCTTGATCCCTAAGGTGAAATACAACCCACTTACTTTCCTTAGTCATGCTAAGGATCATCATGATCAGAGATTGACTATTTCACCACAGAACAGAATGAACTTCATATTATATAATTATTTTCCTGTATCTGCTGCTGGTTTAAAAGCTAAGGCTACAAACATTGCTTTTTAAGCCACGCCGGATAAAGCAGTTGCCACAGGACTTCTGCTATTTCAATTGTAACCAACAATGTTATTCCAGATTTATTCATTTAGTAACAAACATCACAACACCATTTCACACATTAAAAATCTCCCATTTTTTAGTATTAAATGCCAAGTGCAGCAGAAAAGTATAAAGGGAATATATAAAGAAAATCCAAAGCACCTTTCTAAAAACTTGTTACTAAGGTAATGTGTTCATACTTGGACAAGAATTGTGCTACAGCAACTGACATTGTGGAAGAGGATCGCTTATTCAACAGTCAGCTCTTCCTATTTAAATAGTAGTCTTTTGACTTAACTGTGAATGGGATCAAGTCCTTGTAGGTACCAGTCTAGATGCTTAGCAATCTCACCTTTGTGCAGATAACTTACTAGTACAAAGCTAGTTTTTAAATTTTGAAATGTTACCTTTTGTCTGTTTTTTAATCAAGGAGAGTGGCCTGTGATCAATAGAGTGATGGTTTTATGCTAGCCACCTGTCATTTATTCATAAAGGTGCAGATGCTAGTCTTCTGGAAGCACCATTTGCATTTTTTTCAGTGTATGATACAATGGGGTAAAGTAATTTTATCTTTCCTTAAAAGTTGTAAAACTGCTACACATATTACATGAATATCACAAGGACATGTTCTTGCCAATGCTTTGTTTAAAAGCCATACAGTTTACTTAGTGGCAGTTGTTGGATGTCATTTTCTTATAGCATTTCTCTGTCACTCATCAGTGATCTGATTTCACCCTCTGACCATGTGTGCTCTAATATATCCCAGTTACCTATTACCATGTGCTATCTCTTAAATGGAACCATGTTATGAAAAACAGTAAAGCTATTTTTTTTGTTTGCATACAAAAATATTTACAAAACCTTCAGGACTAAAAGAAAAGAATCCAGAGAAAACCAATTACTTAAATTTACGTTGAGTCAGTAGAGGTTCAAACCCATTTGCACCAGATTTGCAATATTCCTAACATGTATTTTATTTAGATAAAACTCGTCAGCTCAGTGGTCAGGTCCAAGGTCTCCCGTGTCCCATGAACCACGGCAGCAGAAGCATGCCTTAGTGGGACAAGAACCAGTCTATCAGGAAACGGCTTGCAGGTGCCATTACTGGTAGGAGCTCCTGGAAGCTTCCAGAGGAAGCTGCTACCAGGGGTCCAGATTTAACAAAACCCCAAACAAATGAGCAAACAAATAATCCCACAAGAAGATTCTAGAGTGGGAGGAGCTATTGACACCATACTTCCCTCCCCCCACCCCCTGCCACTTATCTCTGCCTAATACATAATATTAATCCACAGATGACTGCCAAAACTCAGGGTCTTTCCCCCAAAAGTGAAACCAAAGATAGGCCAAACAGACAATGATAAAACATGTGGAACCCTCGCACCCCCAGAATGCCGACTGCTGGAAAACAAGGCTAGAGAGATAAACACACCCTCCTCCCAGCAACAACAGGAACCACTGTAGTATACTCACATTTAGAATTTCAGTGTACAGGTAGCTGTGTAAGATATAAAATTCATCCTTTCTAATCCCAGCTGTGCTAATGACCTTCAGAAAATCACTTCACCTTTTGTAATCTTTGTATATAACCTTTTCACAGAATCACAGAATCACAAAATGGTTGAGGTTGGAAGGGACCTCTGTAGGTCATTGAGTCCAACTCCCCTGGCTCAAGGAAGGCCACCTATACCCAGTTACCCAGGACCATGTCTAGACAGATTTTTAATATCTCCAAGGATGGACACTCCACAACCTCCTTGCACAACCTGTGCCTGTGCTTGGTCACCCTTGCAGTAAAAAGTGTTTCCTTATGTTCAGTTTGTGCCTACTGCTTCTGGTCCTGCCACTGGGTACCAATAAAAAAAGCCTGTCTCTGTCCCCTTTACACCCTCCCTTCAGGTATTTATGTATACGTATTGGTAAGATGCCCCCTGAACCTCTTCTCCAGGCTGAACAGTCCCAGCTCTTTTAGCCTTTCCTCATAGGAGACATGCTCCAGACCGTTAGTCATCTTAGTGGCCCTTCATTGGACTGTCTCTAGTATGAGTTCTCTCTAGTATGTCCACAACTCCGTTGTACTGGGGAGCCCTGAGCTGGACCCAGGACTCCAGGTGTGGTCTCACCAGAGTTCAGGGGAAGAATCACCTCCCTTCACCTACTGGCAACAGTCGTCCTAATAAAGCCCAGGATATCATTAGCTTTTTTTGAAGTAAGACCACATTTCTGGCTGATGCTAACTTGGTGTCTACCAGGAGCCCCGGGTTCTATTCCAATAAGCTGTTTTCCAGCTTGGTGGCCCCCAGCGTATATTGGTCCATGGGGTTATTCCTCCTCAGGTGCAGGACTTTGCACTTCTCATTTCATTTCTTCTGCCAGCCCATTTCTCCAGCTTGACAAGGTCCCTCTAGAGGATACCATAACCCTCTGGTGTATCAGTCACTCCTCCCAGTTTAATTTCATCTGCGAACTTGCTGAGGATACACTCTGTCCCACCAGCCAGATCATTAATGGAGATGTTAAACAGGAATAGACCCAGTAGAGATCCCTAAGGTACACCACTAGTCAATGGCCTCCAACTAGACTTTGTTCCACTGATCACCACCCTCTGGGCCTAGCCATTTAGCCAGTTTTCAACCCACATTACTGTCTGCCCATCTAGCCCATATGTCAACAGCTTCTCTGTGAGGAACTTACAGGAGACAGTGTCAAAGGCTTTCTTAAGTCCAGGTACAAAATACTCATTGTTCTCCCCTATCGACCAGGTCACTCATTCATCACAGAAGTTTATCAAGTTGGTCAAGCACGATTCCCCTTGGTTAAGCCAAGCTGACTTCTCATGATGATTTTCTTGTCTTTAATGTGCCTGGAAATAGTTTCTGTAGTTAGCTGCTCCATCATCTTCCTAGGGACTGAGATGAGGCTGACCAGCCTGTAGTTCTCCTATACAACAGTATATGCTATATGCAGTACTTCTGAGGAAGTCTCCTCAAGTCACCTTTATATTCAATAAAAGAAAAAAAAAAGGGGGGGGGCAGTTGACACAGGCCATCTGCCAAAATGCAAACATGTACTTTAGAATGCATTCCACCTTAGGTGTTTACTCAAACAAAAATCATAACAATCAAATTGTATATAAACTGAAAGTATAACCATGGACTGTACTACGTTACACTGCATAGTATTGAAAACCTTGTTCTCCAAGATTCTTAGCCTTTCCTTTAACTGTACTCAAAACAAAACCATGACTTTGTACCCTTTTATTTAAAATATAAATTATAATTTCTTAAAAGTTGCCAGACATTCATAAAATTCTAAAATATTCTGCTGCTCTACAGAAGTCTACTGAGTAAACTACTAAGTATGTAAAATTTATGGAAAACAAATTGTCTTCTGGAAATTATATACCTTTCATCCTCTCAAAAAGTCAGAAAAGTCATAGTGTTCAGGAACTGATACTGTTCTACTAAATTTCTTTTTATTATTAACAGTGATGAATTACTAATATGCATGCTTTAAAGACAATTTGAATCACTTAAAGTATACCCTCATTATTCAATTAAAAAGGAAATTAATCTGAGGAATCTACTTATCAACTTCTTAGCAACTATTTGACATCTGTGCAATGAACCAAGGTCTATCTTTTGTTTGCTGCTTAAAACTGTAATCATTCTTTCACTGTGATGTAAGAAAACCTAGACCAAATCTGCAAGGTGTCATTTATTAGTCATGCATTCGTTCATTGGGGTATCAGAAAATAAAAGAACTTCACTTTAAAAGAACTGCATACTCATATTTGTATCACCGATGATATCTTTGGAAACAGTACACATTCAACATTTTTTACTAGGTCACTTTGATAAAGACATGCCAATTAGTTGAGGTTGTCATCTTAGAAATTTCTGGAAGCTTTTTCTCTGATGAGAGGAAAATGAAACTAATGGAATTTTCCTAATAAATTCTAATAAAAATATTTACAGGAGTTTTCTCCTCCACTGTGGGTTCAGCAGATTGTTTTGAGTTATACCACTGATATGAAACTTTTTGCTCCAGTATTTATTTTAGATAATAATAATAGTTTTAATGACAAAAGTCAGAGAACTTAAATTAAAAATATTACTCAGCTAACTTAATAGCACTTTATGCTGATAATGTACTATCCTAAATGGACTATAACCCTTACCCAGTGTGCATGCATTGTCACTGACATTTCAGAAATACCAAATAACAGTTTCTTCCTCAAAATTTAACGTGATGCAAGAAAAACAGTTTAAAAAAGAACTGAAGGAAAATAAAAGGGAAATCAGCATCAGCATAACTAATATTATGGGAATACTGAACTTTGCTACTTGAAGTGAAACTTCCCTGGAGTTTTTTTGTGAGAGAAAGAAGGAATAGATTCCATAGAAGAAAACAATTTATGATCCTGTGCTTTGTGCCAGCAAAATATTTCCTAACTTCTTAATGCAAATGATAGTCTATGCTGAAATGATGCACAAACTCTTTAAATTTACATGAAACACTGTTGTACCAAGGTTATATTTAATCACTTTGTGTAAAACTATTGTGAATTATTAATACTTAACAAAATATTAAGTAAAATAAGATCTTCTGCTCCCTATGCTTTCAGAAAAAAAAAATTCTCATAGAATATTTTTTTTAAATTAAAAAATTATATTCCTTTAAAATCAATGGTAATCACTTCAAAATGGTGAAAAAGCAATAGAACAAAATTGACTTCTAATTAATATCATATTAAAGGAAAAAAATAGCAATTTTAAGTAAGTAGTAAAATCAGTAGCTTTGCTTAGTAAAGAGTAGACATTTTATTGAAATAATTAGCACTCAGAGAAACACCACCAGACCTTTACAGTAATACACACCTTCTTTAAACACAAAGTAGCTAATTTTATTTTCCAGGCAATACACAATATATCTGTTGTTTCTTTTCTAGTGGTACCAGATGCATTCTACCACTTGAATCAGTTTTTATTTATTTTTATTTTATACTGTATATTCCTGGTAGAAAAGGAGTGAAAGTATGACACATGATAAAAGAAATCATGTACCATAAACAGGAAGTGTCATGCCATAAAAAAAAATAGAGATTATGTCAGAATTATGGCACAAAACCTCTGAACTCCTGCCTAATCTATTATAATATTGGAGATGTGCTGGTTCTAGAAATGCTGGTGATGAGGGTATACAGAAATAGCTGGTCTCTCACCACTGACTCTTCCCCTTCTCATATACTTAATTACATTAAAGCTGTAACTATGCAATATACTTTTGTGAAAGCTATTTTGGATGGAGGTGGTATGAATGTAGAAGGTAGTCATTTATGGAAAATAGTGAAAAAAGGCTTAACAGAGAGTTCAGCATCTCTGTTAACACTACTACAAAGATAGATAACCCATGATGAAATAAAGGTAGATAAAACATGATGAAATAAGTACCATGGAAATAATGGAAGCTCACTCAGAGAAGTACTAAAACCTTCTGTCGTTCCTATCCTATTATAACCTTTTTTTTTTTTTTTTCAGATTTTGATGCAACCAAGCCATGTTCATTAAAAACTTTGCAAATGTTTAGATTTTATTTAAAACTAGAGAATAAGGGAGAGGAAGACATAAACTGAGTGAACTTGTTTACTGCACCTTCATCTCAGACGCAATTTTTTAAAGCTCTTAGGTAAAATAGAAATCAAATTTAAATGAGGTAATAATAATTTTTTCCCACTCTAATGCCAAGGACAATTAAATACCAAAATTAACATCTTGGTTTGACCACTGTTCAAGGCTGCTGTGAGATACTAAAATTTTAGGTGTCAAAGTTCCACACTGTACAGGTACATATATATCCATTTATACCCTCAAAAGGCCAAAATATGGAGTGGTTAGGTACTTAAAATTTACCTAAAATCCTAAACTTCTCAAGGTGCCTGATAAATGTTCCTGCATCTAATATAGCACGAAGTTAAGCTTAATAGCTGATATCTACCTTTTAAACAGTAAGAAGGTGATGAGATCACTTGTTAGAGTATAGCACATCCAGATTAAAAAACCCCAAACTTATTTAGATTGATAAATATCCTCTCTCCACTGCAGGAGAAGAGACTGAACACTGACATCCAGAAAAGCATGATTCAGGATCCCTTTTCATGCTTCCTTGAAAGGCAGCAGGTAGTAGATCAGAAAAGAATGCAACATTTACAGGACGAGAAAACAGTATTAGCAAGAAGAAACTTTCCTGTTGAATTTACTGTTGCAGTCACTTTCCTGAAAAATAAAATCCTTGGATGTGAATTCTGTTCCACGGCTAAGACACAATGCTGCTACTGCTTAAAATCAGCTTTTGAAATGTAAGTTCATGTTTAGTTATAAAAATTGATCTAGAACTGCCACTGCAAACAGAGTTTAGCTCCTGAATATTTTATTTTGAGCACAGTTGTGCAAAACTAGTGGGGAAAAATAAAATAAGAAAGAGTACATCTTAGGATTATGTTTATGGTGCTAATGAAGTTCTTAGAATAAAATAATATTTCATAAAGCGTTTCTTTGGGGGAATGATCAGTTGTGTTGTAGAGGACACATATTTAGTATGAACAGCCTCCTGTGGTTGAAAGGTATTTGATTAACATCTTCAAGAATCACAAGCAGAATGTGAATCCAAAACATTCAATGCAAATATTAGCATATTTTTCAACCCCTTGAAGAAAGCACTATCATATGTTGAAATTTTCACTCTTATTTTAAATTCTCATTATTCTGAACATTAAAATACTGAAAAAATTCCAAAAAAAAAAGATTTCTTGTCAAAATATTCGCGAAAATATATTCTTCAGTTGTTATAGCTAATTATTTTAAACCTGTGTTCCTATATAAAACTTGTAAAAATCGTGAAACATAAATCATTATTTTTCATTTCAACAATTAATTATTACAATGTTGACCTGAAGGTTTTTCAATGTTATTATTTTTATCTATAAATTCTTTCTAGTGTTGGTTGTTGTGGTTTTTGGGGGGCTTTTTGGTTTTTTTAAAGATTAACTTTATGATATACTTACATCAATGAACACTTAGTTGTTCTATAAATGTAGAAAAGTCTCAACAGAAGAGATGAAAGAACCATTTCCATTATACTGTGTTGTTGAGTCCTATTTTTAAGCGGGACCTGAGTTTAATTCTTCCCTGGGACATCCCAGATAGTAGATGCAGTGTGAGCAGTTTAGAAGAGCAGTACTACAAAAAGAGCTTTTGAATTATGGTAGCCCTAGGTAAAACTTGGTAGGGATGAAATAGAGCTCAGTGTTTGAGCTCTGACACCTGCGTCATGTGCTAAGCATCTTTCTTTTATTAGTCTGTCAGTTAGTAATGCAAAGTACTATAAAATAGATCAAAAAGGTAACTGCACCATTTACATCAGCATAACTAAAACGAAGTGATTTTAACATTTGAATGTAAGGTGTGAATTGAACACTCTGAACACTCTCCTAAACACAGAGTAGGGGGCATTATAAGTGAATTTCCTAAATACCTACTTTGCTGTTGTTTTGGTATGAGTAAGAGATACCACTCTGTTCTTTGGTGAAATTCTGTATCGCTATAACTGCATATGAGTGTTCCCTAAAAATTAAAAACTCCAATTTCTCGTTTAGTAACTTCAGTGAATTGTGTGCTACTGGATGTTAAAAAGAAAAATTGCTCTGTATCCCCTATTGTCTAACGCTAAATCACAAATGGATTATTCTGTTTATTTCTTCCACTGGTTTGCCTAGCTTATTTGTTTGTCGACTCTACTGAAAAGAAATTGATCTGATGACTGAATATTTATATGCAGTCATGCTGTCCTTACAGGATGACTTACATCCTGACAGGACAGGACAGGACAGGACTCATTCAACTAAATTTAGACTTCTACAATGTACATCCCTATATTCAGGCTAGTTCCCCTAGGCTTCCGTTATTCTGAGTGAAAAGAAATAGGCTCTTTTAAAATAAAATTCACGTTATCCTAAAAATAGGTACCCATTTCCTGTCATTAATTATAAAGGAAGCCCTGGTGATTAATTCAGATTAAGACATTTAGGCCATAGGTATCTCATGGTTCAGTTACCTAAACATTGGTGTATAGCAACATTTAAGATGGCCTAGGTTAGTTATCCAAGGGCACATGCACAAGACTGGAAAGATTAACACAGGGATCACAACAGAGGACAACCTTTCTAAAGTGAGAGCTGAAAGCCAGGCAAAGTTCAAGAAATCTCAGGAGCTGCTTAAGAAACTTCATCAAGTCATATGGGTGTCTTCAGTTCCAAATTAGACACCTGCATTTGAGTACCTATAGTATATGGGGAGTAACCATTCCACTATACCTAATTTAGTTAAGTATACTTTATCAACTGTACAGTTTTCCAGACTCCACAGACTGTATTAACTATACAATAACAGAAGCTAAAAATTCCAATCCCAGGTCATTACTTACATTTAATCACCTAAATTTACATGGTGGCAATCTGGATCTAAATCTAACTCTGAAGTTTGATAAAATGAAACTTACTTCAAGTGTTTTGACTGCAAATAGATCAAACCTATTTAAATCTATATATCTACTTTGTACATATTTCAAATTAAGCTAAATAAATATTTTCCCAACTATCTCTGGAAAAATTCAGCGAGTTTTAGTAGGTAGCTCATTGTCCACATGTTCACATGCTGGAACAGTAGATGCAAGCTCTTAGATTCTACTTCTGAATTAGAATCTCTCTCAGAAAGGCCATCAAGATATGGTCCAGTTGAGATACAAACTCTGAAAATCACCTTTATTAACCAGTGACACCGAGGCAATTAAGAAAGGACAAATACAGGTGATGAAAAGAAAGTAGGTGACTTGACTGAGCACTGGAAACTATATCAAGAATTATTTAATTAGCTAGGTAAACATACTTAACTAATCAGGCTTTTCTTGCACAGTTTAAGTCTCCTTCCTGCAACTTTTTGCCTTCTCTCCAGTCCTTGCTCCAGTTCCTTCTTTGCTTTTGTATAGTCATTGTCTCCCTTTTTGCACTGTTTCTCCTTAATTTACATCTGTTTTATCCCCCTTTACCTTGCTGCTGGGAACTCCCATATACCTCTACATTTCAGCTTTCTCCTTGTTTAGTTTTGCACTATCTCACATTTCACTCTTATTCTCAAATAACTCTAGCTTCAGAGTAAGGTCTTCCATTGCTCTTTCTCCCTTGCTTCTTGCAACTCTGACAAAACCTCTTCATTATTTTTTTTAACTTTTCCTTTAATTCCTGCAGTCTTTCTAGGTTCTTTTCAATCATTCCTTATTAAAACCTGATCGTATAAATAATCTGATCTTAACAGATAATACAGTTTGATGAGACTAAGCAAATCCTTCTCAAAAAAAAGTGCCTGAGAATCTGGATCCATGCTATAGCTGTATAGTCAAACTAAAGTTCACTCTTCATTATAAGGGGTTTTTTGTCAAACTTTCTCTACATATTGGTAAATGATAATACAGCTATGATACCTTCCTGGTTTTTTGAAGCTGAGGATAAAAAATAGTTATTCTTCAGATATGCTGGTCTGATAACTTACAGTTTCTAATGAAATAATATTTATTGTTCCTCTCTTCTTTTACAGACACATATACATTTGAGTGAGACAATGTATCCATTTAACTGAAGCCATCTGTCAGTAGCAGAACAAAAATCTAAAACTAATGAAGTAGCACATGCTTTAAATATGAGCAGCATCTTTTCTGATGACAATGCCATTCTTTAACAGCTCTGGAATATTTTTATATGTACTAAACCAATAGTCTCAGAAGAATACTAAATGCTAGGAAAATGGTACAATACTAAATAAATCTACTTTTTACAGATGAGAATGCAGGGAAAACAACAGAAAGAAAAACCTTAAATTACAATGAAGCTCATCATCTCAAACGAATAACTAGACAACTGTGTTACCTCTTGCGGGCCAAATTGTGTTCAGAGATACTCACATCAATTTGAGTTAATCCTCAGTGAATTCAACAGAGTCACTGCATTAAAAAATTGAACAAAACAAAATAAAAACATCATACTTCTCTGGATGATTAGTGCATTTCTTTTTAACAAAACATGTTATAATGAGTTTCTCCTCGATATTGTCACACATAATGTCAGTATTTTTGTCTGAAATATAAGAAAGACTGGATTTCCTGTCCTGTCTTGAATTTGAAAGAACAGTCTCAGGAGGTCAAATATTGTCTCTGTTGCAGACTTTATGTTCAGTTTCAGCTTCCCCAAAAAAACAGGTACGGGCTGCATACATTTAAAACTGCAGCTTATAAGGTTTTCAAAAAAAGTCTTAAAAATACCCATGTCTTTTCTATTTTTCATGAAAAACATCTTAAATCAGTATTTCTTCATTCTTATCTTTTTCAGACACTATGTTCTTATAGAAAGCATTTGACTGGGAAATATTAATTATGGAAAGCTTTCATTGTTCTCTACTAGGAGTAGAAGTAGAACAAAGAAACGCTGACCCATTATCCAGTCTCAAAGATCACTTGCACATGCTTGAGTGTTCCTTAAGTGTTAGAAACATGTATCCCAATACTTCTCAGGAATATTTTCCCACTTTTTAGTGGTATCTCAAGGACTTCCCTTAGAAGAAGAGGTATATGCAAGTGTAATTGTCTCACTTAATTTTAGTTGTTTATGCTAGTAATACCTAAATCTACACTAGTCACCCTTTTAAATCAAAAGAGAGAAATAGGCACTTTTTAGAGTGTAATGCATCTTTAGATGACTAACTTAGGAAGAAGCGAGTCACACTTCAAAGCTATACATAAGCAGTAGGCCAGATGAATCCCACATAAGAGTATTTAATGAATTTCTTTTCAGTTAATACATCTAAATGTTTTTTTTGATTTCTGGACTTCAGCACTTGTGTTTATCTCAAAGTCTATTTGAAAAAAAGTCTATTGAAAGCGTGAATTTGGAATTTAAAAACGTTTATAAAAGATAAAGTTTCCCACAAACCAACCCATTAATTAATTAAACTTGCAGTGAATTCACCTCCTGTCAATCTGATATAGATATACGTATTTTAGAGCCTCTTATCTGCTGTCTCTATTGCATGAAAACAACAGGGTCTGTTTTCTATTCTTTTGACAATGTCCGTGATGCAGATATAAGTTCATGCTCTTAAATCTTTGCAAGATAAGTTTTTGAACAATTATCTTTTGAGAGGCCTAAAGTGACCAGAAATATGAGCAGTATGTAAAAAAAAATATATTTTCACTTACACTTGTGTTTTGACCCTAACCACCATCGTGTTTGATACACTTGTGTTAGATAGAAAATTGGTTGTTTCTATAGTTACTACTGTTTCTGAGTGATATTCCCTAAGAAACACTGAATATTATACACAGAATCACAGAATCACAAGGGTTGGAAGGGACCTCAGGAGATCATCTAGTCCAACCCCCCTGCTAGAGCAGGGCCACCTAGAGCATGTTACACAGGACTTCGTCCAGGCAGGCTTTGAATATCTCCAGAGAAGGAGACTCCACAACCCCCCTGGGCAGCCTGTTCCAGTGCTCTGTCACCCTCAGAGTAAAGAAGTTTTTCCTCATATTCAACTGAAACCTT
>BOSO01026858.1:0-13994 GCA_018403395.1 Gorsachius goisagi
ACAGATTTTTTTCTAAGTGCTTTCATATTTTCTATTTCAGGTTTAGGACATTAGGAAAAGTTTTTCACTGAAAGGGTTATCAGGCTCTGGAATGGGCTGCCCAGGGAAGTGGTTGAGTCCCCATCCCTGGAGGTGTTTAAAAGATGGGCAGATGAGGTGCTTAGGGACATGGTTTAGTGGTGGGATGGCAGGGTTAGGTTAACAGTTGGCCTTGATGATCTTAAAGGTCCTTTCCAACCTAAATTATGCTATGATTCTCTCCTCCCCCCCTGGGCTGGCTCTCTCGTACGTATCACCAGAGGGGTACACAATAAGTGAAGCAGGAATTAAAATGTATCCAGCAGTTGACATATTTTGACAGATTCTCTGTCAATTTGCTTTCTGTACAAGTTAGGTATGGTGGTTTTTTTTTCAACAGCTTGATGAAACACAGTTACTTAAAGCTGCTTGTCCCCAGGCCCTCCCCTTAAGAGAAAGGTTTCTGAAATGCCTCTCAGGGTCGCTGTGGGAAAGTGTTCTTCAACAGAGGCTTGTGAGGATTTCCATGCTAGAGCAGCCATAGCAGGAACTTCCTACAACCTCTTGTTCATACAAATACTAGATGATTTCCAGACGAACTCTTCCAACTTCAACTATTCTGAGATTTTTGTGAAATAGCTTCTACTCTCCTAACTGGCTGTCCCCTTCCCATCGCTTTATTCTGCTGTTTCTGGGAGGTGTCGCCTATTCTCTGTCCCTACTAAAGTGTGTGGGACTGGAATCACTCAGCGCTATCATTTCCCAGACTGAGTCCAAAAAATCTACAAGCACTTCTACAATCCAAGTGCTTCTTGGAGAGTTATTTCCCAGAAATGGTTTTGAAAACATCGGTCCTTTCAACATCCCCCATACAGCCACAGCAATGACCCTTCTCAACTGGGCTGCCCCAAAATACCCATGGAGCACAGCTGATGTGTCTGTACCCAGCCCAAAGATACTCACTGCGGGGGCTGCACTCCGGCACCTCACCGGGGAAGGGCAAAGCAAAGTGGAAAGGTCCAAATACCAAAACTGAGTTTTAAAATAAAGTGAGCTGGCCCAGCTTTATATTTATTAAGCAGTAAATAACCCATCTCGGCCTTGCTTACGCTTACTACAGAATGATCAGCAAAGATTTATTCTTTCTTTTAAACACATAATAAAACGGCCTTCGTAATAAAATGGCCTTCGCATTTATATAATCAGTAACCCATAAAACCTTAAGGGGAATTTTTATGCCAGAGACTCATTTCTGTCCCCACTGATTTAATAGTAAAACTATGATCAGGCTTGGAACACATGGGATTATGAAAAAAAAAAATTACATATTTTTAACCAGACACAGTCTCTTAAAATATTTGGAGAAGGAAAGACTGGAACCCTTTGAAGTGACTTTCAGTTAAGCTTTTAAATGAATTAGAATGTTATTTCTGTGTAACAGCTAGACCATAAATTTGATGTCTAATTAAATACTGGGTGAAAACTTCACATCACATGTCACTGCTTGCAAATTTATCCACTGTGAAATTCGACCAAAGTTACTTGGAGAGATGCTCTTTTCTCCTTCTCCATGGGCACAGCATCTTCCCTCTGGGAAAACAAAGGAAATCTGAAGGACTTGCCATTGTGTTGTTATATGGAAATAATACCAATTTAATTACTGTAATTACATAAGTCACAGATTTCTTTTGTAGTTCTGGTCAAGATTTCACTCCAATTTCCCTGTCACAGTCCTCTGAAGCCTGTCTCTGGCCTCCATAAGGAAGCCACCTATGCCTGGTGCCACATTAGTCCTCAAAGGGTTAATGAAATCAATTTTTACTGGACTGTTTTTAGTCATATCATAATTTAAGACAAATACAAGCAGCATTCACTAGTTCGTCACAAAAGTTCAGGAGCAGATAATGTGAAGTCCTACTGGCAGCACTACGGGGCAATGCATTTTTAATAATCACAGAGCGTAACAGGTATAACTATTTCTCTGAACATTAGGCCTGAATAGCTCTTTTGTCTCTGTCCCTTATTACCCTTTATTCCTCCATCTCTATGAACATCTATTCTATTTCTTCAGCTAATTTAAATGAAAATCCTGCTATATTTCTGGCTGCAAAAATAACCCTACCCTTTTCCTTTTGTTCTTTCCTCTGTCGTCCCCCGTGACATCAGTTCAAAATAAAAAGTTATTGTATACCTGAACCTTTCTTCCAATGTAACCCTTAAGGACTCCCAGCATTTAGTGATGACCAGTTACATGAATAAGGTTAACAGTTTACTGGGACAAAAAGAACATAAATTCCTTTCAGTCTACATAATTTGGTGATAGTAGTCGTCAGAGAATCACCCGAGGCTGGCGTCTGAGCTGCTCAGTTAAAGAAATGTGTCTCTCTGCTATCAGCCGAACAGATGTGTGCTTTTTCCAGGGGCCATCATGTCAAAGGCTTGTGACTGTCTGGTCAGCAATGTGAGTGCAGAGTCAGCAGGAGCACGGCGCGGGGGGGACACAAGATAATCCCTGACCCCGTCTCTTGTATCTCACTTACTCGGCAGGAAATCACCATTGCAGAATGACCTGACCTGAAACCCCAGCCTTCAGCAAAGGTAACTTGGTGATATATTGCTAAGAAACACGCGGAAGCGCTGGTAGCACACATTATTTCCCTCGTGCTGAGCAATACCCAAATGCACTATGGACTCCACCCCGTGTTTCTCTCTGAAGCATTCATGCCACCCCAAGCCTACAGGGTCTGGGACACCAAATATACAGTCATGGGTTTATGCTGCTGAACACTACGCTGTCTAGGTCTCCTGTCTTGACCATTCAGAAGGGCTTTGCATAACGTTTCACAATTTTTAACCTAAATCTTCTCATGAATCTGTGATTTAGGATTCCCCACCTTAACCACGTACAGAGGTTTTCAGCAGTCATTGTCCTTCATTCTTGAAGCCAAGGAAGAAAACTGTGCTCTTGTTGTTTTGACCTGAAAGCAGTAGAGCACAGATGGTTGTTAATATTTAACTGTACTCAAATCTTTTTTTTCATGGGTAATATTTACCCATACTATGGGAGGGTGAGAGATGCCTGAGACAATCAGGACTTGCAAACCATCATGTATTTTTGTGTTTAAACAACTCAGCTGGAACCAGAAGTCTTCTCAGTCCCTACCATGCAATATAGCCTAATATTTGAAATTGGAAGTGTGTAGTAGACACTGGTCTGGCTATGTAAGCACCTAGAAACAGACCCATTTCTTGGAGATGCTGTAGGCAATCACTGTCTCCAGAAAAAACTCAGCTGGAGCCTGTCCATGCTTAGACCATGCATACAGCTCCCCACTGTCCCCTCCCCTCCCCCCCAAAAAAAGTCTACATGTGGGTTGTGCCTGATGGCAACTACTGCAGTCTAAATCCTGCCACTCTTAATCACAGGTATTTCCCCCCCCCCTTTTTTAATATGAGAATAAACCAAGATTTTTAAAATGATGACTGATTCTGAGTGTTTGATTTGCCATCTCTCCAAGGCAGTCATTTTCAAAGGATTCCTGGCTAAAATTTTGTGACTCTCAGACCACATTAAGCTGTCACAAGTTAGACAAAATACAGGCTCTCAAAACGCCCATTGATAAAAGGCATTACTTGCAGAGCCATAAGTGAGATGAAGAAATTCTATTACCAGAAAACATTAGATAGATGCATTAAAAGAAATGTTCGAGTTAAGGCTTTTGTAAATACATAGCTAGAGAGCTTTCAGATCAACAGAAATGGGAAGAAGTCTGCTGAGCATCTAGTCTGTTTTCATACAGGTTTGACAAAGATCTAGCAATCAAAGAGAAATTAAGCTCTTGCAAAGTCTGTGAAAATAGCTGGCTGCATAGACCATTCAGGGTGAGTCTGCAGCGGGATCTTGTACATTACCTGATACTGGAGAATCCACTTAAGTGAGATTTTCCAGATGCCATCATTCAAGGAAAGTAGGTTTTTTGATACATCAGCCATAAGACTACAATTCTGAAGCTGATTCCCATTAACACTGCACTTTCAGAACAACTTTTACTTTCTGGTTTTACAGTATCTCATTGCTCCAGAATTTTTCCCTCCAACAATAAGCCCTTAAATAACTTCCGAGAAGTCTTTCTGCTGGCCTGTGTTTTGGAGGATGTTATTTCACTTTTCAGGGTAATGTAGTGACTTTGTTGGCACCCTGTGAAAGTCATAGAAATGCAGGTTCCAGGTCTTCAAAATGTGCTACATAGATGAAATGCTCAAATGTCTCTCCTGTCATTTCTGGAGGGCTTCGTCTTCCACTAGATATAGTGCAAGTACATCGATCTGTTTATTGACTACACTCCTGCCAACTTCTTGCCTAAGGGCAATTCTTTCCCATCATGATATTTACCACTCACTTGGGCACATAATTCTCACTAACCACAGGGCAGTCTCCTCCATCCTTATCACGGAACGCCCTCTCCTCTCTTCCCACATACTAAGAGTATGGTAAGACCAATCCAGCTTCTTGGGCTTCCAAGAAGAAGAAGAAAAAAAACCCCTCTCTCTCCCTCATCCTCGGTGTGAGTCATAGATCAGGATTAGAAAGGGGATCATTCAGGAGAGTTAGCCCAGTGGTGTCAAAATCATCTGAATGTTTTAATGTTCTGTTTGGAAAACATTTTCTGCTGAAAGATTTATGATCTTTTATCTACAGAAGATATTAAGAATAAATATTCAGGATTGTGATAAATATGCAAAAGGAAAATAATGATTTGAAGTATCCTGTGATATTTCAGAATGCAATGGCAAGAAGCGGAAAAGGTGTGTTGATGTGGAAAATTCTTAATTAACATTTGAGTAGGTATTCTCTGCCTGCCCCCTCTGCAGCTCACTGTGCAAGACTTTAATATCCTCGTGTATTCTCTATAAATCCTCAGTTCTGCGTCAGGGAGTGGCATGTATGATCAACAGCTTCTCATTATAAATTGTGATGGGCACTATTGATCTACCTTCCAACGGGATACTTACCTCTGACTTGAAACAAATATTAATTAAGCTATTAGTCCTCGGTAAAAACAGCAAGTGGCTTCTCAGTCTCAGTAACTGAGCACAGTAATTGGCATCAGTATCCCTAAATGTCAAATTCATTATTTCCCTTCCAGACCAGTTGCCCTAAAAGGCAATAGAATATAGTTCCCAAGCATCAAAATTATTTCATTTTATATTAAGACAACTTGCAAACATCTTCTCTGTTTGTCAAGTGGTGCAGCAGTTCTTCTATTTCAACAGTGATGAAAAGGTGCACTAATATCACTGAAAATCTGTATTTCCCCCACTAGTTTTCTATGCTAGCAAGGATCCAACTCATTTCTGATCTAAGATGACAACAGTAGATGAAGGACAAAAGTGAGGGATATTCCTGCAGGGCTGAAGAGCACACACTATCTCATTCTGTTGCTATTTCTTTTTTTCCTGTGTAAAATAAATGAACCCTTGGCTGGTGATCAGGATTGCTACCTGTTGCTAGCTTCTGTTAAAAAGCCTTTTACTATCTCTCTTCCATCTTTGCAGCCCACACTAAGGTTTCCATAAAAGACAATTACAAGTCCCAGAAATGTAACCGAGGGCGTGGGGAACACCCTGGGGCTGTTGGAGCAGGCTGGCAAAGATGGGCAGGACATATGTAGGAGGCTGGACGGCATCTGTCAAAGAGGCAGGAGACAACTATACCAACTCCTCTCCCTTCTGGGCCAGTTGAATGCTCTTTGCAGGAATCAGAGACAATTGCTGTTATAAATAACTTCACCTGGGAGGGTGGCTGAAGCGCTTTGAAAAAAAAAAATAGCCTCGGAAAGAAAGGTACTAAAGGCACTCAAAGAATCACAGGAGATATTCCTCTCCTTGTTAGACAGTCAAATTTTGAATTGAATTATCATGTACACTGAGGAGAAGCTAAACTTAAGGATGATTAAGTAGTGGAAACCCAGTAGTCCTACCCAGTTGCTTTGTAATACCTAACAATGAAATTGGGATGTATCATTCAAACCTATTGGCATACCCTTCTAAAATCACATTATTTCATCTTTGTATGAAGTTCACTCTTGTATTTTGCTTCCCTTTTTTAAGAGGGGCAAATGGTGGAATTTGCACTAGCATTCAGATGGGACCTCAAGAAATGGGCTTACTATTACTGTTGCAGCAAGGTGGAAAACTCCATTTAACCACAGACTAAGAGCATCATTGTTTTGCTTTCTTAGGCAAATTGCTCAGGGAACAGTGAAGTGAAGGAATTCACATCTGACTGGGTGCATCTTTTTCCCAAAGGACATCCCATCCCTTATCCTGCCTCCCTTGGGTGTTCCTCAGATGTAGGCATGACCACATGAGTGGGCCTGACTGTGGTACTGTGCTTTTGCCATCCTACCCTACTGCTCCGCCAATTTTCGTGTCTCTGATGAGCCAAGTGAAAGATTTTCAGAAGATGCCTGAGGAAGGAAGAGCTGCAGCGCCCCCAGGAAACCCAGGCTCAAGCTTTTGGTAGGTGTTAGAAGGGTACGCAGTAGGATTCCCAATCCCATACCTTACCTGCTTCTGCAGGAGGCTGGGAATACAGTTTTCAATTTGGAGGACAGACACAGGCTGCAGGTCAGAGACTGGACAACCTCTGCTCTGCTCAGTGTGTTGGCAGAAGGATGCTGTAATTCAGAAGAGTCAGGATATACTGAACTGAGACCTACACCAGCCAACAGGGAAGCCAGAGCATCCAAAATGCTTCCTTTCTTCTATGCCCGGCATCCTCTCCTGACCAGTGTGCACCACCACAGGATGAGGAGCAGAAAGCTCCTGCTTACAATGTTCACGAGAGAGGCAAGTTTTCTGCTCCAAACCCTATGTGTAGGATTTTCATCTGATTTGAATCAGGAAACCTTCCTGACCAGCCAGAAAAGCTGGTGCTGGCATGGGCTTGGCTGTCACAGTGCCCCATTGGTGCTGAGCCATGCCACCCACAGCCCCTCAGTCTCCCCTGCATTGGGTCTACGCATGTGAAACCACCAGCTGCCCTACTAACACTTCCCTACTCAGGTACCAGATAGGAAAAGATAGGTAAAAGTATCAAGTGGAGACCTTTTCAGAAATAATATTAATTTGCTTGTGACTCCTGCCTAACCAGTACCAAACGGGGAGAGACACATTGCCTCGTAAACACGGTTGCTTATGGGCAGTTGTTCTGTGTCAAATATAGGGTTTCTCTTTTTGGAGGAAGCTCTAAAATACCACTTGCTCTGAATTAGCTGAAGCTCAATAAAGGAATAAAAAATTTGGTGGAGTGCCATTTTCTTTGCAGTGCCCAGAATAATATGTTCGTTCAAGGAGAAAAATAGACAGAGCTCATCTGCATTGCTGATTCGGAGGGGCGGCTTGTTCACCTCTTGCGGGCTGAAGAGAACCTTGGGGCAGTGCTGCTTACACAGAGGCTGCCTTATCCAGCTGCCAAAAAGCGGGAAGCTCTTGGTTACCACGCAAGTGTTTGAGGATACTCAGGCAGCTTTACTGATCTAAAATGTTCAGAGCTTGCAAGACCCCAGATTATGCTGTAAAAACACACACAGTGAGGGTGAGTGGAGGAAAACTAAAACTTCACGTGTCCAAAGCTGAGGGGGAAGCGTTCACAACACAGTTTAACTTTAGGGACTTAAATAAGGACCAGTTAATGTATTGTGCTCAGAGAAGCTATACCGCTTTCAAAACCTCAACTATTACATCATACAGCCTCAAAAATCATTTAAATATTGAGAAAATAGTTTAAATATTTGGGCTGAACAATACTGAAGGAAAATGACACACAAGCCACCTGCAATACCTGAGTTGTCAGATCAAGAAAGTGCTTGGGGTAGCTTGTGGTGTTTTAATCCCAGCCAGCAACTCAGCACCATGCAGCCGCTCACTCACTCCCCTCTGGTGGGATGGGGGAGAGAATTGGAAGGGTAAAAGTGAGAGGAAACCTCTGAGTTGAGATAAAGACAGTTTAATAAAACAGTAGAGGAAAAAAAAAATAGAGTATGCAAAACAAGTCATGCACAATGCCCGCTGACCGATGCCCTGCCTGTTCCTGAGCAGCCAGCTCCCCCCACCTTATATCCTGAGCATGATGTAATACGGTCTGGAATAGCCCTTGGGCCAGTTGGGGTCAGCTGTCCTGGCTGTGCCCCCTCCCATCCTCTTGGGCACCTGACAGAGCAGGGGAAGATGAAAACGTCCTTGACTGGTGAAAGCCCTGCTTAGTAACAACTAAACCGTCAGGGTGTTACCAACATTCTCCGCATACTAAATCCAAAACACAGCGTTATGCCGGCTACTAGGAAGAAAATCAACTCCATTCCAGCTGAAACCAGGGCAAATACTGAAGGGAGGGCCGCTGAAAATGACACAAGCCACCTGTGATGATTGAGTTGTCAGATCAAGAAAGCGCTTGGGGTAGGAGCAGTGATCTGGCACCCTTGTTTGTAGCACTGTTTTCATCCCAGGAAATGCTTCGGAAAATGTCAAGGCTGTGAGGGCAACTGGGGCTCGAGCACAGAGCTTCAGAGATCCCCAAGGTGGCTGAAGAAGAGCAGGAGGTCAATTAAAGATGCTCCAGTCAAGCATGCCAACTGAACCAGGTGCTGCCATTCCCCACTTCATGGGAACGTCCATCCTGCACCCCCAGTTCCTTCTGGGACGGATCGGGGTGCAGCCTGCTCTGCAGCAGGCAGCGGCAGCCTTTCACCATCCATATAATTGGTGCACTATTTATCCCATTTTAAACAGCTCTAAAATAAACCAGACTGCAGTCACATTGAAAAAAAAATATAATATGGCTGTGTCTGAAACCTGACTACAATCCAATTTCTTTAAAGGTTGCCTCATATAGATATCACAAGAAACAGCTCTGCAGCAGCAGAGATTGATTCCACTTCCCCTCTTTTGCCAGGGAATAACCTTAGCAAAACTTTCAAATTGATGGTAATTCACTAGTTTCAAAGGGCAGACGAAATAAATCTTTAGTAAAGAGGTTTGCCCCAAGAAGGAACTGCCAGTTTAAAGAGCTTAGAGCTCCAAATCGTCAGCCTGTGTGCTCTCTGTAATTTAATGCTGGAGGATCTTGGCTAACTTCATTAAGAGGATGACAGCGAAATTGAGATAAATCATCCCATGGTGGGGGAGGGACCAATACAGAGAAAATTATAACCAGCAGGACAAATAGGTTATATTATCATACAGATAACTTACTTTTACATTAATATTAAAATGAGTTTCATTAAGACAAACTATACATTTTACATCAGAGCCCATACTATTGTGAAATTAAACACATTGTATGATTCATGTAAATGCATCTGTAGTTGCTGGACCTTTCTTAGGTTTAGTTCTTGATTATTTTCAGCCCACTCATTAGGAGTGAATTTTGTTCTTTTTTGTAGTAACTTCTCAGTCAAAAAATTGACTATGTTTTGATTTTTACATCTTCGCCAACTGATATCTCAGAAATGTCTTTAGTAACTGTAATTCCAATAATCTCAGAGTTTTTACTTCTAGTGTTAGTTCATGGTAAGTTTGAAAAAGTATTTTTTATTCTATGAAAATATTCCCATCCTCTACTGTTTCTTAACAACCATGTTGAGCAAATACTTACTAAGATTTCACACATGGCTCACAGTGGCCAGAAAAAACAATATTAAGAATAAGAAACCCCTCTGCACAGAGCTTTAGTTCTGTCTTGTAACTGCTGGTTGTTTTTTTTTATCCTGCAAGAAATATCAACTAGTATAAAGACTTTTCCTCCAGAAAGCTGAGTCACTGGTTTTATTAAACACATTCAGCACAAATTGTGCATTTCAGTAACATTTTTTCTGCAATTTGATAAAAAAAAATGCACTGAGTAACACTCAGGTTTTCCTACTTATCAAGAATTTTAATTCAGAAACTTTATTTCAGGCCTTGCAACAGCAGCTTTTCAACACCAGGTCTCTGTAGCGCCCTTCGCTTTTGCATCTATTCATTTTCAGAGGCAGAGTGCTGGACGCTGAGGGAAAGGCTGCCCTGGCTCAGCCATTCCCCTATCTTGTCATTGGGCCATTGGAGGTAGCGACCTGGGAGGGGTAGGCGTGGGTTGTGACTCCAGTTTTGGCTGAGCCCTGTCCTTCTGCTCCCATCTTCTCACCTCTGCACTCACTATGGACAAACACTGAGTGTCACATGGCAGTGCCCCATCAATCATTTCCAAGCGCATCATGCAATGCCGTGTTTTATGTGGCAGCTGCGGACACAACTTCAGTGAATGAAGGAGTTTAGTCAGTACAGCTAAGGAGGGCCCTCACCAGACTGAGTTCTGTGCTATTTCTTGTTCAGTTCTACCTCTGGACTCTGTGATTGTGAATATATTAATTTCCTGAAACAAAGTCCATATTTCAGGATAAAATACTGTAGTGTAAGACTGAATGAAACCCAAGACCCTTGGCTGGAACAGGAAATCTCTTTTTAATAGTTTTATCCCATTTGCATTGAGTTAGAATACATTTCCTTAGTACAGGTCACAGGAAAATATTTCTCTTATAATTGATTGATTTAAAAGGGTTCTGCTCTACATCAGCAAATGGGAACAATACCAACCTGTGGCGGCAGACAACCTGATTTTGAAATAAGAGCACTAAACTTTAACAACCTCAATAACTGACTTGTCACGTCATCTGCTTAAACAGTGACTTCTAAATTGCATAGTGGAGAATCACTAGCTATGTCTGACTGATTCCTTGCTGATGGATGCTTTATATACAGCTAGGGCAGTCACAGGGGCTGCACATACACTCACCTGCTACCACCAGCCATGACAGGTCTCCTGACTCTCTGGTGTGGGCATCTGTTGTGGCAGCCAAGGTCCTCCCTGGGCCATCAGCTGGGCTTTGCTTTCCCTGGGCAGGGGGAGGACGTGGCTGGTCTTTCCCTGGCTCATGCATGGTGGGTTGTGACTCCAGTTTTGCCTTCCTGCAAACACCAAGGGAAGAGCAGAAACCAAGCAAGAAAAGATGAGCTTTTGGATATTCTCCCAATCTCTAACCATTTTCAGCTCCAATTTCCATAGTTGCCTAAGTACTTTTGTATTTAGTAACCCTCAATGGATTTCTTCTCCACGTCTGTTCTCCCCCTTAAATCCATTAAATCTTTTATCCTGAAGCCCAAGGAAACTTGTAGTATGCAGTAGGAGCTGAGCTCACACTGAGGCCTCTCATGGAGTTAGGTTACACACAGGTTTCTTTAACAGTCTTATGACTGTTGGAATGTACCCCTTATTCCAAGGAGAGTCCCTTATTTCTTTAATTCCGTATTTCGTTCACATATCATATGACTGAGGAGAGACCGAATTAATCAAATTTCACAGGATCATAGAATAGCTGAGGTCAGAAAGGACCTCTGGAGGTCATCTGCTCCAACCCCCCTGCTCAAGCAGGGCCACCCGGAGCCAGTTGCCCAGGACCAGGCAGCTTTTGAATATCTCCAAGGTGCAAGACTCCACAGCCTCCCTGAGCAACCTGTGCCAGTGCTCGGTCACCCTCACAGTATAGTGTATATAGCAATACTAAACAATCAAAGAATGATAAAAAAAAAAAATGTCTGAAACTGGGAAGGTTTCTAACCCGTTCATGATCTTAGAACAAGAATAGTTACGCCTAGTTGGTTTTGACAGGCATTTCTTTCATCTGTTCTCCAGGAGTGGAGACACCACAATCCCTCCCAGCAGCCTCTGCCACCCTAACTTGGAAAAACTGCAGTTTGTCTACTGTTTAAAGTCTTTTTTTTTTTTCTTGCTGTTTTAACCAGCCATTGCTTCTTCTCTTAGAAAGAATTGGTCTTCACCTTTGTCTTGCAAAAGCCTCTTATTATATTTGAAATAACTGTTGATTAAACCTTACATTCGGTGTAGAAAGCAAGCCTGACAATCAAATCCTCTAAGAAAACCTATGATAAAGTTAAAAATTCTCAGCTTGTACTGATGGAATTAAAAACACTCAAACAAAAATCATTAACACAATCCCATAAGAAGTTGCCTGTTGCATTGTATTTGCTAGACACTGTTTCAGCAGTTACAATCCTGGTAAAAAAAACCACAATGAAGTAAATGTCTCAAAAATTGACTTTGACAACAACAAGTCTTTGCCACACACTGAGTTCAGTATGTTCTATTGCAAATGTTCAGTGAAGTAGTAAAGACCCTATGGAGAAGTCTAGCTGTTTCTAGGGGGACACCACCACCAGAGCTCCCTGAAGTTCCCATGCAGATCTACCAGTAGGGCTCTGTGATGGAAAGGGAAAGGTGTTGCTTCTGAGGTTAAAGCAATGTTTAAAAGGAGAACTAAATGGAAAAGTGTTGCAAAATAACCCCTCTGCGATACTGACCTTTTGCTTGACTGCAGCCACTAATGAAATAGCCTTGTTTTCTAGCATCCGCACACAAGCAGAGCTATATATCCTGGTAAAATAAAACTTCTTGTATTGCTGGAATCTCTATGTAGAAAGGAATCAAAGACTTCCTTAGGAAAGACAAGTTTTTCCTCTGATGCCAAAATTCATCGAAATATCAAATACTCCTAAGAGTTACTGCTCATTAGCAGGATAGGAGAATTCTCCACCATTTGAATATTTCCAGACCGCAGTGAAGGAGAATTGGGAATATTTATAAATGTAAAGATTGACGACAGTGATATAACTTTGGCAAATGCTGCTTTGGTGGCTAATAATGCAGGAAAGCATTATCATGGGAAAATATGCTGTCATCATTTGAATTTTCAATCATGTTTCAAGTGTTTCAGACTACAAGGGATATTCCGCTTGAATATTCAGAAATGCTGAGGCACATCTTCACCAAGTGGTTAATTTATTTGCAGTTGAAAGGATCTTAACATGTTTTCTATGGTCTGGGTATTTCTATGTGCGTCAGGTGAAGACTAGATAGCTGCAACTTGTATTTTATACATTAAAAGGACTGAGAGAAACCTCCAGTGAATAAGTATATAATACTAATATTTCTTTTACAACATGAGTTTCTTATGATACGGTCTGAATGTCAAGGGCAATCAGATCTTGTATTTGCTGCAGCTTATCACGCAATGCATTCTTCGAAGAGTAAGATGCAACGAAGGATAAATGACGAGTTCTTTGGTCATAAATGTGTCTTTTAGCTAAAAAACATAAAGGCAAAGGAGAAGAAAAGGAATGACATTTCATTTTTTTGTGTATCTTAGTACTAAATTACCTGTATGCAGAGTTTGATTCCAGCTACATTTTCCTGATCTCTTTTTTGTGTGTGTGTCTTACAAAATTTTAAACATTACTGAAGGTATGAAACTCGACAAGAGTTGCGTATACCGTGTTTACATGAAGAATATTGTGTGAAGTGAATGAATTCTCATGTTTTAGGAATTCTTTGTTCTGTACGTTTTGTAAAATGTGTGAGTTTTGTTATTTCTAGTCCTTTGCCAATTGCACCTATAGAGAGAATATCTTTTTTTTTTGTAAATTGGCTTAGATGGCATAAATCTGTCAAATATTGCCTTTAGGTCTCAAATAAAGAATGCTCCTGTAATTTATATAAAGAATTTAAAACCTTAAAAAAACCCATCCCAAACACCAAAAACCCAGATGTACTGAAATGCCTTAAAATTAAGTAAGACCTATTATAAATAATAACATAAACCCTGGAGTAACTGAGTTCTATATAGCTGAGACTAAAAAAGCGTGTTGCTCAGACATGCTCGGGGGAAATGTTTTTTCCTGAAAGCATCCCTCAAAATCCAGCCTTCCCCACTATTTTTCCCATGATGCTCCATGTCCGCGCAGGAAGGGGTGTCCCATCCTTCCCCCTTCTGGGGGAAGAAAGGATTGAGAGCAGCCCTGCCGAGAGAGACTTGGGGGTGCTGGTGGATGAGAAGCTGAACATGAGCTGGCAATGTGCGCTG
>BOSO01026859.1:512-11734 GCA_018403395.1 Gorsachius goisagi
TGCGCACCCCTGGATGGCAGCGCTAGATGTAAAGGATATGTTCTGATGTAAAATTAGTCCAACACGCTTTAAAAATATGCTACTGAAATCCCAAGGGTTTCTAGTAAAATAGGTGATTTATGACCTCTGTCTTCAGACAGATGCTAAAAATTGATTTGTTCAGCACAAGTCTCATGGTGTAAAAAAAATCAATTATGGATTTCAGTGAATGAAGCAGTTTGGTAAAGATTCATGAGCTTTATATATAATGATGTAAAAATCAAAGTTCTGTGAATGAGGATCCACTCCCTTCACTATCCTTCATACACTAAATGATGTCATTTGATACTTATTTAGTGGTTTTAATATTCTGGAAAAAAAGTAGTTACTTCAGGATATTGCCCTTCTGGGAACAATGTCATATAAATCAACACAGCCCACTGCACTGTTATCCTGGGATGGACTGTGCCAACTTTAAGGGTTGCATTTTACAGCCCTGTGCCTCCATGCTGCTTCAGAGTGAAAAATGCATGTGGGTTGGCCAGTGACTTGGTTTGCCTTCCTTCTCAATGCAATGTTGACCCCCATTTGTAAGTACCATGCTGTTCCAGGGTTGAACTAACCCATGAGAGTTCCCTTGAGTTGTCATTAACAGGGAAACCTCTGCGTGCACAGTGGTTTGCAGGCATGCAAGACAGTGCCCTGGTCTGAAGGACCTTCTTACATAAACTGTTCCCATTTGGAAATGTGAGGGGGCTTGTGTTCCAATAGCAGCATTTCCATGAAAAAGTACTTAAAAGAATAACCTGCAATCTAAGACTATAAATTCAGTACAATTTGTTTTAGATATTCAGTGATCTCCAGGGTACTGCTGAAGATAAGAGTGGCTCAAACTATGTAGTTAGTTTTTATTCTCACTGGCTCACAGGCATGGTGCCACACAGAATGAAAGCCCATTTCTACCCTGCTTACCATCAGTAACCAGGTTTGGTCTCCAGCACTTTTCAGTTACAACTGCTAGGCAAAATCTCAAGGCAATGAGGCTGCACAGGTACATTGCAAACTTTGCATCAAGACAGTGGAATCAAGGGCCATAACTTGGACTTAATCACCATTCAGAGTGATTTAAGCCAGAAAGTAAAACAGATTTTTAACCATCTGACTGATTTGTTTACAAATCATTTGCCTGAAAGACATTAAAACATACAGCAGTTCACCAGATCTATATAAATTATGCATACAATAACAGATACACCACAGTCAGCACACTATCTACACAGAAAAATCTTTGAGGTTTTTCCAGATCTGAATCTTCTAGGCAAAGAACTTCTGTTAATTTTGTCTGCAAAATAGAGACAAGCTTTATTTACTACTGCAAGGAATCTCTCTGTAAACACATTTCAGACCATCTTTCCTTTAACATCTAAACATTTATATGTAATGTATCATTCATGTAAATATTTAGAGATTCATCCCAGGCAGAAACTAAGAAAAACATCTAGAAAATGTCTTTTGGGACTAATATTTGGGATGAGAAAGATGTGTAAAAGAAGAAAAAGAAAAGACATCTCTAGAGCATAAAAATAGCCTGCAAATATTCATTCTTTTGTAGGTCTTGTATCCTCCTACAGTACCTGTTTCATATAAGTGACTATGGCAATTGCTCGCTAAAGCCATCCCTTTAATTTGGACTTTCTTTCTCCCATTTTTAGTACCCTTAGACAAGCTTGACTGGCAGTCTAAGGAGAAGGTCATGTTCAACAGGTTCTGTCATTTGTAGTATTTCCTGAATAAGTACTTGAGTTGCAACTGGTGCTATCCTTTCACAACCTTACTTTGCAACAGAGAGATCTCCTCAGAACAGATCTTTTGTATGAGGATGCTTTTAGTCTATACTTGCTTTTGTTTTGGTCTTTCTCACTTATAAAATGCAAAGCTCCATGCAGATTTCACTGAATACAAAATTTCCTGTGTAAACTGAGAATGACCTTTCTACACACCAATAATGGCAGATGGAATAAACTGGACACTGACCCATATAACTTTTTTTTTTTAAATTAGTTGCTACCTTTGAACTATAGTCCTAAAAATTTTTTTTAAAAAAAATGTTTGTTTATACAAACCAGAAGTAATCTTTAAAAAATGGTGGTATTATTCTCTCATCCATTCACATCTGATCTGGGGGGAAGAACAGTTCAACAAGCAAATCAGAACATAGGCTTGCTGTTTCTGTGTTACAAAAATGCTGTATGAATATGTCATTATACTTTGCCATAGAAATATACTTGCAGAACAATCACGTTGTTGTCATTGCTTTTCAGAGGCCCACAGATTATTAAAAAAGAGACTCATAACTATGAGTGAAGCTGTTTGGGAGCATCTTTAACTGCCTATAAAATGCAATATTAAAAAATCTGTCTGTTTTTTCTAACTGGTAGCACCATTATGACCTCAGGCCACTTACATTGTCTCTGTTTCCACATTATATTATCCCTGAAATAACTCTGTATCATGGAAACATAAAAAATTAGTAACTGCTGTAATATCAGTAGATTCACTGCTGCTACTCTGGGTATGCACCTAACTAAGCTTTAAGATGGAAATAGATGGTGCTAGAATTTGATCCAAATATATATCTGAAATCCAGCATTGTTTTCCCCAGAATAGGAATTATAGCATTCTATTCCGTGATGGACAAATAGCTTTTTTGGTTTTATGAAATCAGATGCTATCAAAATACAGTCCTCTTTCAATGAGCAGAGTTTCCTTACTGAGAGGCCAAAGGCACAATCACTTAATTATGTCCCTCTGCTGGAGGGGTTTTCACATCTCTAATTATCTGTTTTGTATCACCAATTATAGTCAGACTTGGTGGGTACAGCTCCACCACCCCACTGGAGCTCATTTACCCCAACATGCATAACCAGGATCAAGCATATAACTTTCCATTTGTGTTCCAGTTGCAGCACATCTGTTCTCAACAGTTTTAGGTTCCTGAAATTTAGTAGGAAATTAATAAACAACACCATTGATATGTAGGGGGGGAGGGAGGGGGGAGGAGGGATGTTACCTTATATAAGCCCAAGGAATAGGTACACTAAGCATAAGTGTAGTTGATGCTGTACATATGACAGTAAAACTGTATGTAAAACTGTCCTTGATACTGCTCTGTTATTGCTATGATTTTCCAGGCAATAACACAGAGAGTAAAACAGGTGCTATAAAAGGTGACAACTACTTTTACTGTTAAGTTCATTTTTTTCTATTCATCAAAGTATTATACTCATCTTTCAAAGAGAATAAGTAGAATGAGAATGGTCAGAACCGTAATTAGAAAAAAAAAAAAGTCAAATTGGTTTTAGGTATGTTTTACCTTTTCTATCTTAATCCTATCTTTGAAGTGGAAAACTTTCCTTATGCAGTTTCCTAGCATAGCTTGTAAAGTTCAGAAATTTGAAATTCAGGCTATTTTAGCCACAAAAAATTCAAAACTGTCAATCAGAAACTATTAATTATAGAAAAATCTACAAATACTATTGTGAGACTTTGAGCAGATACGTTACCAAGAATGTAATACTTCTGAGATCTGAGACTGATCAATCAAGGGTTTGAAAACCTAATCTTTCATAAATGAAGTTTCATATAAATTAAAATGTCTCCATATAAAAGTTGGCAAAGAATGGGTCACTGCAACCTGCAGCACAGGAGCACTGAAGGAAATGGCGTTGGAAGCTGTCCAGTATTGCACAACAATCTGCCTCATTCTGCAGTTCCCAGCAAATGATTGTGAGCTGCTCTGGTGTGCAGACAAGGTGCCTTTCATACATATCATCAAAATCTCTAAGGAGTTTTAACTGGTGAGCAAAAAGGAACTTTTATTCAAAACCAGGCTTACTCAGGCTGGTCAGCTAAAAAATTTTACATTTTGTGCAGGCTCATTGCTTTATCAAAACTCAGGGAGAAAATTAGGTAAAACTCAATGCCTATTTGATGTTCAAATTATTTACTTTTCAACATACAAAAGATAACTTTTAAAATGAGAACTCCCTGCGTTTAACAGAGAGTTAAGGATTGGTTCATAGCTCCTAGAAACCTGAGGCCTGAATGATCAATCTCACAGGGAGTTAATTAAACACTGCAAAGGTAAATATAGACCAAATATTTTATTATTCAGTGCAAGCATTCCAATTAGAAGAGTTTAATATATTTAACAGCCAGCCCAGCAAGTTTGCAGTGGGACTTTTCTACATATACAGTAGACATTACGTGGCCAACATCACAACCATTTTGTAGGGGACAGATAGGGGCTTACAAAAGCTCCCCAGAGGGAGCCCCAGTTATGTGTATTTCAGGAGAGGCCACTCTACTAAAACATATTCCTTGCTTTCCGAAGACATGCTGATGGGTGGGCATAAAAGGATGGAGAAGTACAGTGTGAGCAGGTATGCATTGTTTCCACTGGATCCTTTAGTGGACAGTTCAGATCCCTTAAGGTTGTGCTGGAAAGATTTACGCATGGCATCTAACTGCCATGGAAATTCAGAGTTTCTGCATAGAGCCTGATATGTGTGGGATTTAGAGGCAAGTCCATTTAAGGGCAACAGAAATTCAGTGTTTCCCCTGACAGAGCAGCAAGGAAAAAGCTCCAGGGGGGAAAGGGAATTACCATGGACTTTCTCTCTCCTGAGGTTTTATGGTGCAACCTGAGAACAGTACTAATGACTTCCTTCCAGCTTACTGCTAAGCTGACAAGCCTCCTCCACATCCAGCTGGGATAGCCACTATACAGATGGGGACATTAAAGTGCAGGAAATTAAAAGTCATATTTCAAAAATGTCTCCAATTTCATTACTTGATTTTCAGAGGGGGTTTTTTCTACAAATCTGGAGTGTACTTTAAGTACTACTTAATAGAAAAAGCAGGTGTTCAATCCTTTTGAATTTAGAAAAAGCAAATAGCTAATATTAGATAGCTGTAAAGTGTGGAGGACCTAAAAGTGAAAGTCACACTTGAAAACACAAACTTCACTCATTTGTCCAGAGTCCAGTATTAAATTAATAACTGAGAACAGTCTTATTTGTTTCCCATGTATTCTGTATGTAAGCTGAAATGACTTTGTCAGTAATGTAAATGGCAGAGAGGGATTCAGTAACACACTTTCTTGGCCACAAATGCATCAACCAGGTAGCTCTACCATAAGTAATTGGCATGTTCTTTCTGGTTAAAGTTCATTGCTTGTTTCTGAAAGAGACAGGCACACATTCACCAGGCTAAGTTCAAAGCTACCAGCTTTGCACTGTAAAACAACAACAGTTTTCTAATCACTTCCAAACCATCCAGGCATTCCTTGTTCACATCAGAGCACAAAAGCTTTCCCATGGCTGGATGTGATCAGTATGGTTATGAGGCTCTACAGGTGATGTGACACAAATTCATTTTGTACAGCTTGTGATATATGCGTTGCTCTCACAGTCAATATTTTGATATCTCCAGAGATGAATACAGGGTTCTTTAAGTGCCAAGAGAAACACCAGCTATCTAAGGAACAGAACACTGAAAATCTGTAGGAGGTTTTACATTTGCAGCTGCAGACACATATTTCCATCACAAGGGAAGCTGGAATAGTAATTCAGCACCAGCTTTGCATTGCTGAGGAGTTTATCTAAATTGGTGACTAGGGGCCATAAATGACATAGAAGAATTTTGTTCCTCTCACAATGGTGAATTTTCTTGCTCTAACAAATCCTCGGTTTTGCCATCGTATTGAAAGTGATAGCAATGATATTCATTACACTGCTAGATGTTAGTAGACTGTTCTCTTTAATCATTCCATAATCATTTCAATGGCATATTTTCATGGGCCAGATGGCATTCCTTATGCTTTTATTTCTCAGAGATAATACCTATTCAAAACAAACAGCCCAAGCTCTCCTTATTTCAGCTATCCCATACTAGCTTTCAAAAAAAATATTTCTTTTCCTGAACCCACTTCAAACATGCCATTCTATTACTGGATTGCATTAAGTTATTGAAGAATATTACATTTGGAAAGTTTCTAGAAAATGGGATTATTTTACTATGAGTCTTTGTAAACATATTTTGAAACGGCAACTCTCAGCGATGAAACACAGAAACTGCTATTTGCAATAGTAAAATGAGCAGTGTTTCTGTCACACTGCAAACCTTTATACTACTTAGTAATTGGAGAAGTTTTGCATGTGATTTGTTTGCAAAATCAACCAAAAAAAAAAAAAAAGAACAGCAGAACCAAGTATCCAGCTTTACACAATTTAAGAGTGACGTTAGAAGGTAATTTAGACACAAACATTTCCATTTTTCTATTCCCAGGACTACTCATAGTTTCTCCTAGAGTATAATTTATCATCAGAAGTCTGCTGCAGCCATGTATTTTACAATTAGGTATTTGCATCTTATTAATTTAAACTGAGACTTTTAAAACTATTTAGATGTAACTCTAATACACAAGGCTTAAGTGACTTGAGAAGCCTACGTTTCCAGAAATATTCAGACCTTTCGTATTTATGGTTCATTCTGTGTCTACCCTGAACCATGCAGATACTTCTTTGCTTATGCTCCAAGTGGAAGGGAGGCAGCTTTAGCCCACTCAAGATGTATTGAAGCTAATGCAGTTGCATTAGCAGGACATTGAGATAATTGTCAGCACCTTACATTAGCTTAGGAACAACATAATTCCAACGAGACCAGTTGGATTCTAGGCTGGACTTGATTCACATCTGGCTAGTCCAGAGAAGGGCAGGAGTGAGCCACAAGTCTACACTCCTTTTCACAGTAGTTTCAGAGTCCTTAATCGCGTAAGCCACATAATACCAAATGGGGTTGTTCTTTTCTCCTCTGAACGTGTTTATGAGAACAAGCGTTTGCATCCCTGAGTTTCAGAAGACACATGATACTATTTCTGCTTCTAGATTGGAGGACTGCTGTAACTCTGCATATTCAGGCATATAAACCTCTCAAAATGCGGTTGCATAATTTCGTGTTAACTTATGGGTCCTCCTTTTCAGTGGCAAGATATCTCTGAGAGTTTGAAGATCCCTGTGACATTGCAGCAGTGATTTGCAGCTCTGTGTATACTTGGATGCACAGTCTCACCCCTTCTTACAAGGATAAAGTAGTGGCTGATGAGAAGCAAAACCAGCAAGCTGGATGGACTCTCAGTTAACTGAGAAACTAAATGAATTATCTGTGTTGCTGTTCACTGCAGTGAACATCTGGAGGATTCCTTTAACAGTTCAATTATTTGGAAAGGAAGAATATGAGAAATTGCTTCAGAATTAATGCACAGAAAAGGAAACAAATTATAAAAAGGAGGGGAAAAAATCACCAGGACGAGAAAATTTTCCTCTAAAAGATCAAAAAAGTGCAACTATGAATTGAATTTGTTGAGCGATTTACCATGAGGAATTCTATCTGTCTTCCTGTCAGCACAGCAGAGATGAGAATGACCAGTGTTAAAGTCCACAGAACACAATTTCAATTCAAGAAAGAGATGACAGGGAGGAGGTATGGAGTAGAACATAAGGACAGCCATTCTGGTGCAGAAAAAGCTACAAACATAGTACTGAGAATGTTTACAGGGAATGACTTGCCAATGCAAGCCAAAAGGCAAGTACCTTTCTTTACAGGGTGCACAGTTAAACTGTAGGCCAGTTTGTCTAGAGACAAAAGACCAAAAAGAATAATTATCATTAAAGTATAGGAAATGGGTCTGTTAATTGCTATTACACACACCAGTCCATATACAACTGTCAGCTCAGGAAGACTGATTGCTGTCCAGAAGCCTAACTAACCACAGTGGGTTAATGTTGAAAACAATAAACTGAGCTTTCAGTCTCACTAATGCATTACTTGTGTTCCTACTTCATATTGATAAAATTCCTTGCATTGCCATCTGGGCCACACATATGCAGTGAAAGCTTGCTGATAGCACATAATATCTTATGATTCAGGCTAAATCTGCTTTGTGTAAAACTTCAGCTGGTATTTCTGGTAAACGTATTACCAATATTCTTTCCAATCTAAGTCAAGATATATAATTAGCAAGTCCTGCTCTCCACAGACCTCGAAACACAGGACAGCAATCCATGTAACAAATCCACTCCGGTCAGCTCTCAATCAGGTGACATTGCCTTTGCTGTCTGTAAGCTGAAACACAATGTCATAAGTAGAGCAAATAGTTTTAACATCAGCTAGAACTTTTCCCAGTGCAAGTTCAGCAATTGAGAAACCCTATTTAATAAACTTGAGAGTCTATATTAAATAGTTCATTGAATTCCCTCCTGATTCTAAGATGAGACATACTGTTTCACTTTCAAAAGACTCAATTGCTTCACCTTTCCCTCATTTGCATGACTTCTGTGCTTAGCCAGGAAGTTGAAACTTAAAATTAAAAAAAAAAAGAAAAAAAGTCTTGACTTTACTCTTTTTCTCCTGAATAAAACCTCTTTTGTATAATCAGCCCATTTTTCAGAGATTTTTTTTATAGAGAAGTTGTTTCTTTTGGGTTTTGTATCTCTTTGCATTATTTTTATTTAATGCTATATCCAATGTACTTTGACACTTCTTTCTCTAGAAAAAAAGCTTAAAAAAAAAAGAGAACAAGAATTGTAAAGTATCCATCTCCCAAAACCTTTTTCTTCTTTCATATCCTATGTGTAATAGCAAAAACATCCCTGCTAAGAATACTAAATTTCAAATTGAAAACACTGGCAAAAATCCTACCAGATGCCAGCAACCCATACTTTCACAAACCTGAAAAATGCAGCAGGTTTAAAAACAAAGGAAACAAAACAGACTTGCAGTTTAATCATCAATAAAACATATTAGCATAAAAAGAAAGGTACAAAACAAAAGGTTAATACCCATGTTACAAGATTATAATGCAAATGGCTGATAACAGATGCTGAAGGAATCAATCAAGTAGCCAGCAGGGTCACAGACATCAAGAACATGCTCTTAAAAACAGATTCTGAAGAAAAGAACTTGTAAGCAAGGCATATACTCAACGCTTTATACAGGTAGTACAACCAAATATCAATTCATAAAAAGAAAACATGCTTCTTAATTCTTTGTGCTATGTTTAAAACAGAGGCTGAAAGATATATTCATCCTGTCTGACTGCAAACAAAACAGAATTGTATGACTTGTAATAAAAGAAGATGTAAGGCAGCATCTGGAAAAATTTAAGAATTCCAAATCAATGTGCCCAGATAATTAGCTGAGAAGCTCTCTGAACTACTGACCATTTTTTAACAAACCTAAAAATCTAAGAAAATCAAATACAAAATATTCCCAATGTTATTGCAGTGCTGCAAGCAGTAAAAGTGGTGGCTGGGGAACAGGAAACTGGTCAGCCTTACGCAAAGCCTGGAACAGTTAACTTGTAACTGGCAACACAGATTCAAATATCATCAATACCATTCAACAGTCAAAATATAATAATGGATGTTTTCTGAGCAAGTTGGTTCTGTGAAAACAAACTGTTCTTTTTTAAGAAAGGTGCATAGCAGTTTGATAAAGACAGCCATGTCACTGCAGTCCAGCTGGGCTTCTCCAAGCTACTTGACTCAAAATGAAAAGCTGGAATGTGGAGGATCAAAAAAGAATCTATTTCATATTTCTTAAACTTGCTTAAGAGGTCTCCCAGTGCACAGTTAAGGGCAGACCACCAGTGTAGCTCACAACATGTATTACTAGCATAAAACCCCACTGTAAATCCTGCAGTGATTGAGCAGGTGGCCTGCCTCCTTTCTTCAGACAGCCTCTATTCAGGGACTTGTTTCCAGTCACTGCCAAAAATTCTAGTCTTTTTTACAGACATAGAATAAATGACCCAACATTGCCTATAGGACAGTGTGGCATGAAAATACTACTTCTTCAATTGCTATAGTGATTTCAGTGGCAAAAATGTTTCACATGCCAACTCATCACTTTTCTAGTGAAGCAAAAATGACAGTCCCCTGACTGAAAACTTTTTTTCACATTTTTTTTTTCTTCTGTGGATATAAATTGCACTTGACAACAAATACAACAGAATGTAATCTACTGTAATCCAATCTTCAGCAGCCTGAGGCAAGGTCCTCAAATGCTCATCAGAAGATCTAAGAGAGTTGGGAATGGTATTATTACAGCTGTTTTCATTCCTCTCATTCCTGGAGAACCCCAGTTTGGCTTGTTCCTGCTCTAAGTGTAAATTAGAGCAATTCCAAGGCTGTTTCAGATCTGCACTAGCTTCACATCAGTCTTTGAATGGCTTTTCCCAACAAAACATAAAATGAATAAAATTCACAACATCTCCACTTCCCATACCACAGCAGGCACTCAAAAACAAAACAAAACCTGATATATCAAGAACGTAAAAGAAGGTGGTTTTGAGCTGGCTGGACTACATATGCCCCTGCCACAGACTCCTCTCAAAGGCGAGAGACTCTTTCTGCCTATTTCCAGCAGTTATCCTGCTCTTTAGTACCACACAAGCGCTGGATCAAGAGTTGACACTTTGTCCAAAATACTGGAAGTGAACTATATGTAGATAACAAATAATCATCCGGAGGTCCATGCTCAGGTCAGCGCGTTGAATGGCTTTAAAATCAAAAGAATGTGGTTTTTACTGACTATATGGGAAATGTTGTTTTAAAAGAAATACTATAGAAGTAATTCTCATTCCTCAAAAGCCTTTGTCAAAAGATAGTACCACTACCTCAAACACTAATGTCAAGCCCCAAACGTTAATGGACAGTCATTCCAAGAGAAACCATCTTATAAAAAGTGTTTGGAAATACACTACACAAAAATGTAGTAATCATAAAACACTAAAGGAAATTGCAGAAGCTGCCTATGCACTCAGGAAAATTACTTCTTTTGCAGGAAAGATGTGTTGGTTTACTATTTAATTTGATGTCCTTTCTCATTAACAAAGTCATCCCTGGATATACATATTCATAGGAATACTCTGCCTGCTGTTGAATATGAAACATGAATCATTTTGCCTATCCAGCTAGACCTGTCTTTGGAAACCTCAACTTCATCTATTTTATTGACCTGCTTGTGTTATTCAGATACCAAGTTTAAAGATAGCTTAATATTGCCACATAATTTGGAGTGTCAGTCTGCAAAAACTATGTTACTATTATAGAACTGTCGCGGATGGAGTGAGAGGGGGAGGCAAAAATAATGTGGTTTATTGATATAAAACAGTGAGTTAA
>BOSO01026860.1:0-15048 GCA_018403395.1 Gorsachius goisagi
TGAAACCTTCTATGATTCTATGATTCTATGATTCTACTTCTGAGTGAAACCCAATAGCCTTTCCCAATAAAGTGATGCTGGGAAACACATGTTTTAGAAATACCAATGTGTGTTGTCTGGTGTGCCGCAGCTCTGATACATGCTACCTTACCTTCTGCAGTCCTTCCACTTTGGGAAGAAGTGGTCAAAGATGGAGCAAAGTCATCAGAGAGTGAGCTATTCTCCTCCTCAGCCATCTTCAGAAGATGGTTCTGGGTAAGGCTGGCTTTGCGAGGGCCTCCAGGGAAAGACTGTGGTTGGGCTGAGATCTGAGCAAGGAGGAGATGATTTTCCAGCCTGGTGAGGGTTGTCCATGTACTTAGTGTCACCTGATCCACTTTGGACATTGCTCTGGAATGAACTTTGTGTTTCAAAGTTCTTTGTCTATGTTAATGTGGGTTCCTCCAGGGCAAGAGTGGTTTAGGTGTGCTCTCCTGGGAAGGACCTCTGAAGCTATTACTTTATGCATCTACTAGGGTAAATCGCAATCTCAGGAACCACAGTTGGAAACATTTTAAGTTCTGGTTTTGATGATTACATTGATTTTTTTTTTTTTTAAATTACTAGTGAAAGCTACCTGCACAGCATGCATGTAGTGACATAAAACTGTTTAAAATAAATGCTGGGCTGTTAGACACTCAAACCGGCTTAGGGTGTCTGGGAAGTTGATGCTGAAGCAGAATGCTGAGAACTCCTTGAGGTCTTTTGGAACACACATGCTGTTGCTTAAAATCCAGAAGGTAAATGAAGGAAAGGTGGCTTCAGAGCTGCCGAGTCACACAGGTGGCTTTTCCCACTTACAAAGGAAGAATATCTCTAAAAGTATCTCTGTAATACATCAGTTTATGAGTCTGGTAACAACACACAGAAAAAAACCTAGATAAGGCTGCCCACAGAGCTCTCTGAACAGTTCATTGCTGTCCATGCAGGTGCCCAGTTTTGCTAGATATGCATATGGCCAAGCACATACCACAATCTTCTACCATAATAGCACAGCAGTGCACGATCTGTGAATGCAAGTTCTTCTCAATTGCCACGTTTACTTGTATTGCAGTTTGCTTTCCTCATTCAAGCATAGAGCACTGGCTGACAGCAGGGGTTTTTTTTGGATTGGAAATATATACTGAAAACATCAGATGTGGTGAGAAGTCGCATTGGCTTTTGGAGATTTATGATAATACTCTCCTGTAGTTGAAAAAATCCTCTGTGTTTATACAGAAATTACAATGCCTTGTGCAAAGGTTAAGAATAAATACTTGCAAGCATTTTGCTATTAGTTGCTCACTAGTCACAGGAGGAATTGGAAGGCTCCTGTGTTTTCCGATTCAGTGCTGTTACAGAGTTTGATCACTTTTCTCTCACAATATGATAGAGCATTTCAGAAGCAAACTTGTGGTCACAGGAAACCCATCAGGCATCATTATGAAGTGTTATTTCAGTTGCAGTATTTCCAGATACTTCAACAAACTTTAGAGTCCCGTTTTGTTAGGCGCTTGGTAAACCAGAGAGCAAGAGAACCTCCCTCCCCAACCAAATTTTTAATCTAAACTGACAGACAGCTGAGGAGTAGGAGAGGAAAAAGCCCAAAAGCGGTGAGGCTGCCTGCCAGAGCCCGTGCAGCTGATTAGCAGCTGTGCGTGTCCTCGGCAAGGCGGCTAACCTTCTCCCTTGGCTTTGTTTTCTTCCAGTGTAGCTTTCATAGAGCTAAAATGTAAACATCCCCCTTCTTTTTCTTTTACCAAGTTTAGATTTCAGATCTACGTTTGCCTGCGTGGCACTTTCCCTTCCATTTATCCCCCTGGCTTTCTTTCCATTTGAGCATTCTCCTTTTTCTCTTCCTGAGCTGGAATAATAAATCACTCAGGGTTGTTAAAAGAGGGAGAAAATTGTCCGTGCAGGAACAAAACAGGAAGCCAGGCAATCAAAATGGCAGGACACAGACCGTGCATCACCCGGTAAGTAAGCACCGGGTCTCTCGGCGGTGTGCTTTTTGCAGCACGTGATCGCGGGGCTGGTGCTGCAGCGGCTGGGTGTGGGGAGAGGTTGATTTCTTTCTTTCCCGGGCATGTGCTGACAGCGCATTTGAGCGTAATGCTGAATCGATGAGACGTGGCGGGCAGCCGTGCCTCAGGCTGGGATTAGGCTGGCCTGGCACTCTCAGCCTGAGCACAGCTGACCGGCACAGCTGACCGGGTAATTGAGCGGGTGTGTTTTTATCTCCTCCATGGAGGGAGGTGTCTTTTCAAAAGCGATAAAATATTCACCAGGTGATCTGCTCAGTAGCTGACAAGAACACTTAGGCCAAGCTCTGTTTATTGGCTTGTGAGTACGTAGCTGACCTGGCCAACACCCTCTGCAAGCTGGCTCACCAAAATCCCTATGGTAGTGGCCAGAGCTGCAAAAGCTGCTACCAGAAACCTGCTCAGCTCCCGATGAACAGGATCCTGCAAAACCATGATGCAAATCATTGCATCAGGTGAGAGCAACTCCTCCAGGGCAGATCTCAGTGGGAAACCCACTATCTGTCACCTATCTCCATGAAGTATTCAAATCAGTTCAGTGGAATAAGATCACATGCTTGGTTTGAGGTTTTTATTTTTCTGTTTTCCGAAACTGCATCGATATCTGCAGAAAGCTAGGAACAAAACCTGAAAGTGTGTTCAGTAGCAACACATGGGGTTTTGTGGGTGTTGTCCATGATGACATGAAGCCTGAATGGTAGGGACTGTCTCCTCAAAACTTACCTCTGGGTAACTGCTTGTGTGCAGGTCCCCTCTCTCTGTGTTCATTTTGTTCCCTGCCTCACCCACATTTGGGCCTTGGTTATGTCTGGAAAATAGATACTTTTACCTTTGCAGCCTCGCAGGAGTTAATGATTTTATCATCTTTCCTTTTGTTAATCCCTCCCTTCTGTTCCATAGGTACCAACCACCCTTTTCTCACAATGAGCCTAACTGGTTAGTATCTATGTAAATTAAGGGCTTGCTCTTTTTCCTCTGTCTGTAATTAGCCTGAAGTATACTGCTTCCATTTCATAAACGAAGAAGAGTCTTGCCTGATTTTTCCAGAAATATCAGTTGGCTTTATTAAAAGAACAACAAAACTCTCCGTGCCTGTGTTTCATGGAGAACAGGACAAAGTGCCTTTCATGGAGAACAGGACAAAGTGCCAACTTCTGATACAAGCACTGAAACATACATTAGATCCAGTATTTCAATCAGCGCCTCCATGTCAGCTTTTGCCGGGAAGGGTGGGCCCCTGCTGCAGAAGGCCCAAGCTCAGCTCCCGGCAGCACGGGACTGGCCGGGCGCCGTGAGGCTGGCGGGGAGCCTGCCGGTCCCAACCTGTCCTCTGATTCCCCGTCTTGTGACTGCAGTCACAAGGCCAGCTCTCTGCGTCTGGCTGTTCAGACTAACTTAATTTCCACTCAAAGTAATCAGTGGATAACCACTCGTTTATTAGAGACTGGTGGGGTTTCTGTGTCTTCTTGTGTTACCGGATTGCAGCAGGTTTAGGTGGCTTGCTTTTATGTTACTTCTGAAATAGGTGCGAAGGTGCCCTGAAATTGGAAATTAGAATTAGGTTTGGCAACAAGTTGGAAAACAGCACTTTAAGAACAGTCATGTTTGTTATATACCTGGTACAATACAACTAGTATACTTCCCTTTCCAAATACAACTGCCTGAAAGGAGGTTGTAGCCAGGTGGGTGTTGGTCTCTTCTCCCAGGTAACGGGTGAAAAGATGAGGGGAAATGGCCTCAAGTTGCACCAGGGGAGGTTTAGATTGGACATTAGGAAAAATTTTTTCACCAAAAAGGTTGTCAAGCATTGGAAGGGGCTGCCTAGGGAGGTGGTTGAGTCCCCATCCCTGGAGGTATTTAAAAGACAGGCAGTCGAGGTGCTTAGGGACATGGTTTAGTGGTAGAATGGCAGGGTTAGGTTAACAGTTGGACTTGATGATCTTAAAGGTCTTTTCCAAGCAAAACAATTCTATGATTCTGTGATCCTCCTCCAAAAGTAATAGACAATCAAGCTGGTGTTGGTTTATATATCATTATTTGTCAAGAACCCATTAAATACTGCTATAAAGGCACACGTGTGAACTAGTATTTAAACTCAGATCTGTTCCTTCATGCACTTGATGTTTCCATGTTTTTCAATTTTGCATCATGCTGTATAATTCAATTTTGTACCTGAGGGTAGTATCATGTGCCACCTCCTCTAAGTGGAGGCAGAGTTGGAGCATGTCTGTCATGAGTGCTGGTCTGCGCCAGCTTCCCTGCTCCGCCGGCAGCATTGATGGGAGCTCATGCTGCATCACCTTTCTCACCACTCCAACCACTAAATACGGTCTCTGGATTCTTAAAAAATAAAATAAAAAGAAAAGCTACTTCTCAGCTGCCTGGATGCCTTCAGACACCCTGGCAGCTGACCATGAAGGGAAGTTGTGGCCCAGTATTGCAAGGTCTTTGTAGGTGGTGATAACCCACCACAAGACTGCCTGTGGTTTGTGTCAGAGAGTTCTGGAGAAATGGTCTGAACTGGTATCACACTGGGAAGGGAAATCTCAAAATCCCTTCTGAGGGTCTAAGGAGGACCCTGTAGAGCAGTCTGGTTGCAAGGTTGTGCTGGATGTAGCAGAGAACGTGTAAGTACTTAGGAAGAGCGTAGGTGCAGTAGGTCAAAGCGGGACTCCAGCGAAGAAAATCCACAGTTCACACCAAAGAAAGTCGCTGCTTTCTTAATCTGCGTTTGGGGTTTGCATGGGTTGTTTATACAGGGAAGATACTGATCTCTTGGTAGATCCAAGCCAGCCGGCAGCCCACAAACTGTGAGCGTTACCACTTCAGCATCAGCAGCCACCCAAACTGCAGTTGTTTGTCCAATCGGTGACCCAGCGCTGGCTCCTCTGCTAACAGGTGCTTCTGGTGCAAACTCAGGGGGCAGAGCGGGGAGGGGGGGGGGGGGAGCCCAAACGTGGGAAGGCTAGCAGCTGGGATTATATGGAGATTTTGCTGTGAAATCATACTTAAATGAAGGCAGCTCAGGTGCTGTTACGCCGGCACTAGGGCACTGAATGACTGATGTGTTGCAGTAAGCAGATAGATAGTTTAACCGATCTTAGTCCCTGGAGTGTGTATACCCACTGCAATACATACTTTCTTTCAGCAGGTCCCTAAAAAGTGGTTGCTTTTAGAGGCCCTACAGTGACACTGTGGAGTACTGTGTCCCTGTTCTTGCTCTGTCCTTAAATCATCTCTCTTGGCCCCTTGGAAACAGGTCCAGGTTGCAGGTGATCTTTATTCTGATGCAGTATTGTTAGTTTACTAGATTTGCCTCGAATTGTGCTTGGTTGTAGGTTTCTGATTCAAAAAGTGCAATAGAGTTTCTCAATAAATCGGTGACATCAACAACTATTTGTATTCTTACGCGGACATCTCAGGGGGAGAGAGAGAGACTACATATGTATAAAATATATGTGTAAACATATATATATATGTGCACACATACACTGCGTGCATATTTTTTTTGCAGGAAAACTGATCTACTACCTTTCACAGGTAGTCAGCTATTACCTAAACCCTCACAGTTTTTTCTGGTTCCTCTTCATTCTCCAGGATTTAAGTATTGCTTGTGTTTTGCTGTTGATAGCAGAGATTCAGGAAGCTATCACATGACTAGGAATAGGATGGATAAACAAGTACGCACTGTACTTGCTGATCATGGGCAGTTGTCACTGTTGCAGCTTTAGAGAGTGCCAGATAAAGACCTGCAGAGAGAGTGCTTTGATACCTGAAGCAGCACTGAACTTGCATCCTCACCCACAATACCTAAGCATAAATACCTGTCCTGTATAATTTTCTGTCTGCCTTTATTCAGCCTGCCTCTTCTTTATGAATAACAGAACATAGTTGTAAGTTTAAAAATAACCATTGGAGTTTCTTGGCAGGAGTTATTTTTAACTCCTGTTTACATCCTAATGTAATTCACGGACTGTTCTTATAAAAGTCTTGTACCAGCATGGCTGGGGACGTGGAGCAGGGGTGAAAACAAGTGGCTGAGGCAGGAGTTGCTTACAGCAAGATGGTTGCCAAAAGAAATGTCCAGGAGGGTTATAAAGGCATCAGGATGTCTAATACTTAAAGTGACCACAACCGTGGTTTTCACACCCTTATCACTTACCATAATCACACATTTCCTTTTATTAATAATTGTTGCTCTCATTGGTCAATGAATGCCTGCTAGTTTCAGAGTTGATTCCCGGCATCCTTAGGCGGTGTCACATCTGAGACATGGCACTAGGCTACCAACAGGAACGGGTGTGCTGGAGGTGGCTGGGAACGACAGCCTAGGAAAGCTCCAACCTGAAATGAGAACCTTGCAAAGTAAAAGAAAACGGAGGCCTAACAGTGGCTTTGTGGCAATAGCTCGTTTTCTGTTGCAGAGGACAATGGATAAACAGGAAATACACATGATTTGAGTGTCACATCCATGGCAAGGGTTTATTGTAATTTGTGCCATTGAAGGTTACCTGTCTGTGAATAACACAAGGTATTTTCCTGTTCTTACAAGAATTGAAATACCCTGGCAACTTTTCAGCCTTTTAATCTTTATTGATTACCCAAGACATACATAATTTGGAGCTTAAAAACAGGGTTTCAGACAGCATGAGACTTTTGGTCTTCTCAGGGCTGACAAGATAAAAAGCAGCTGGAACAAAACCTCTGGCAGAAAATCCAGATAATGGCATTGCAAATGTTGATGTGAAAATCCCGTCTCAAACAATGCCAACCATGTAATGTCAGATGTAAATCTTCAGATCAAATAGGGGTACGAACACAATCCACTTCTTTTTGTTAATATGCTATAAAGTAAGTTGCTTTTGTTTAATAATCAGGCCTCTGTCTCTACATTTGCACTGCATAAGTCAGAATTAAAGGATTTTTACATTTGTCTGCATGGAGAAATAAAATTTTTTGGTTTTCCCATCAGCCATTTTCACTATTTTTCTTGTTCTCATAAAGTGGGATTTTCACTGAGAGATGAGCACTAATTGCTAGAATCCACCATCTTGAAAGGTATGGTTCTTCCTGTAGACAGATGAGCAAGGTCTGATGTGGAAAAGCCTTTAGCTGCTCTTCTGGTGTTTCTGTACACAAGCGAGGTATTCCTGTACGTCATCTGGAGAACCAAGGATAAGAGGGACTCTCTGGTGAATACTCTCAGGTTTCACATCCAACACCGCCTCAGTCCCTGTAGTCGCCATCCCGCCTGCCTGCTCAATGATGAAAGCCATAGGGTTGCACTCATAGAGAAGTCGGAGCTAGAAAGAAAGAGGCAACATTTGATTGCCTTTGGGGGAAATTGCACCAAAGGACTTACCAGAACCTAAGCTTCCTTTTGTGATTTTGGAAAATTTTGTACCAAACATCAATTGACCTAAGTAGCAATGGCTCTCTATCAGCCCCTCCTTCTTCCCACTCCTCCTCTCACCTCCATTCACACCTTCTGCTTCATGGAAGAGTGTACTGACCCTGAATTCAAGCATCACCACCATCATTTCCAAGCTGAGGTACAGCATCAGCAAAGCTGTATTTTGTCAAAAATGTCAAAAGTCACTGTCGGGCCCATAGACATCAGCAAAACGGTTAAGCCAGCTAAGTTAACAGTACTGGGAAAGAAAAACCAAAATCTCTTTTTATGTACGGGCTTTATGTGTTACCTCAAAGCTTGGGGTAATCGCATTGTGTCTGGTCAGGATATTCTGGAGTTTGAAACTTAATGCTCCCAGTGTCAAATGTCAGGATTTGATTGCAGCCTTCAGACACGTGAATTAGTGGCCTGAACTCATCCAGATGGTGACTCTGTTTTCAGAAGTAACTGCAGTAATTATTAAAAACAAATTTTCCCTTTTTGGTGTGGAGGCACTTCTGGTTTGCACGCTTTTATCTGTTCACATCTTTAAAAATGTTGCCTCTGGGGTGCCTTGTGTCCTGGTAGAATGCAAACTTATTATTTGGGACATATGCTAAAAGTTTCTGTGTTCAAAAGGCCATAGATGATAGCTGGTTATTTTTTAACAGACTGCAGGTTTAGTTGAATCTTCGACGGTCTATGAAGTGCTCATGTACAAAACGTTAGTACATATTCTGCTTAAATGGCTTTTCATATATGCAAGAGAGAGAATGTTTTCCGGGGAAAATGAAGCATGGCAGAATGCAGCCTTATATAGAGACAAAGAAATGGGTTAGACACAGGACTTTACTACCCATCATTCCATTATCGTGCTGTTTGTAATAAAACCATGATATATCACAAACTTTAATAGTGTGTATTACTTTCATTCTTATCTCTAAAGGCTACTGAAGTGCTACTTCTGGTACAAGGACTCCATCTGGCAGGTAACATAGGACCAATAGCCTTTGTTGTTCTCCTTAGTGCATGGCCAACTTTTGGAAGACCATGAGCCAGACAATAACAGTGGAACCACGTGTTGAGTTTCATGTTGCTTAACTGTGACTACATGGCTTAAGGAAAACAGTTTTCCTTCAGGCAGTAGAGGAATTGCACTTTGTGGTCTTCAGATGGGATCTGTCTTCAGATAGGTTTAACTTTTTTCACCTAGTAGAGAACTATAAGCCTTAAGTTCATAAAAATATTATTTAACATATCTGATTTGAGAAGAAGATCTATTTATTGTCTGGTTCTGCACTGCTTATTGAGAATTTTATTCTCATTTTTTAACTTTCAGGAGGAGTTCTGTGTGCTAGGACCTACATGCATGTCATTTACATTTGCTCTGAAGCCTTTGCGTCAATTCCAGTGACATATGCTTCCTCTCAGCTCTCTATCCAAGTGCATAGACTTTCAGGGGAATGATGATCACCTGCCACAAAGGCATTATCTCTCCAGCAAGAGAGGTTTATGTGAAAAGAACTGTATACACTTGCACTCTGAGAGGGAAAGAAGAAAACTTTTATTTGTAATGATAGTACAGTTTTGCTTCTTTCATTACTCTACTATGGCAGTGCAAGCCAGATCAATCCAATAGTCGGTGTAGACTAACTCATACAGAAATATTGATTTCTATAAAATTATATGAGTACTTCATAGATTTGTTATTTTGTTCCATTTCTCATCTTTTCTATTCAACAATGATTTAACACAGATTTCAAAACAAAAAGTTTAGTTTGAAGAGGCCAGTCAGCAAACCAACCGACTTTTCCCACACACAGCAAATTCCTTTTTCATCTCTTGCTCTGATACACAAACAGATCCACACTGTTTAATGGGGGTGGGGTGTTTGGTTTTGTTTTTTTTTTCCTGGGATGCTGTATCAAATATTTAAATAAAATCTGCCTGACAAACATGCAGATACTTCTGTTATGTATTCTGAAGAGAGTTCTTCTCCTGTTCCCCTCATTTCTCAGACCACTTGCACCTGTTGTTATTATGGTAAATAAGTACATGCTCACCAGGATGGAACCAATAGTCCTTTGTCCCTAAAGAACTATAGACATCAGGGTGGGAGGTGGGGCAAGTAGTTGTATAAAGGCAAATTCCTGCGCATACCAGCCAAGGATACAAAAAAATTTGAATAGAAGGTTTTAAGTATGGTACTGACCAGGAAAGAAGAAGGTCTTGGAGTCAGAACATCATGACCAATCTATTTTGCATTGAGTCAATCATTTCCTAAGCATGACATGCAGGTTACTGGTGGTCCACAGATCACCTGTATAACCAGCTCTCTTTTAAAACATATTTATTTAAAAGTTTGACAGTGACGGTATCTGATGCCGCAGGAGAAAAGTTGAAGTTGACTATGGTCCCACGGCCCAGCAGATTCAGGGAGTCACTGCGTTGCATTGCACTGCATTAAGTCATGGTGTGTTTTGTACAGGTGTCCAAGTGGGAAATCATCTTTTCCCAGAATACTGATCTCAGCATGCATGAAACTCACCTTCCACTGGCAGAGTCTTTCAGATCAGTTAGTAGAAGCCCGTGTTTGCAGGGCTGCTGACAGTAAGCTCAGTATCCTTTGGAAACAGTAGGTAGGCAAACTCAGTTGTCTACCATTGGACAAAAGCTTGCCTGGAGTTCAGCATGTCCCACATGGCCTCTAGTTGCCAGTATAAAGTGCAGAGGTCTACCTTAGGCCTGTGTTGTATCTGCCAGCTGTGCATAGGTATCTGAACGGGTTCTGTGGTACTGAAATGTTTCTCTTTGGAAAAATGAATAAGGCCCTTGGTTCCAGTGAAAACCATTTGACTAGTTTGTAATATAAAAGCACACAGGAAGATTTCTGCCTAAATTGACAATTGCCTAAATTTCTTGCCTACATCAATTGCTGACCATTGTAGCCATTAATACTTTTCTCCAGGGCTGGAAAATGATTATGTTTTTGTATCTAAACTTTACACCTCTGGGAAAACAAGAGACATGAGGTTGACTAAGTTTACCAGAGAGTAAGTCAAATTATTTACCTTTCCTTTAGGACTCTTCTGATTAGCAGGATACATGAAGATCCCACCATACATCAATGTTCGGTGAACATCAGCTACCATAGAGCCCACGTACCTGGCACCATATGGGGAACCGCCATCCTGAAAAACATAGAATAAAGCATTTTATCTACCAGGCTAGACAGATTGGCATGGCATGTGGCATGGTATGTAGCATGGCAAAATGTAATTTTTTTATAAAACAGGAATCAAAGCTGCTTAAATCAGTGGCTGCTTATGGACACTGTACGTGCCTAAGACAGCCTGAAGCTTAGCCTTTTGTAAGATGTAATGATCATCTATGGGGTTCTAAAATAGGCACTTTAAAGACCTGCATTTACAGTACGGAAACCAGGGTGCCTGTAATTTGAGTGCACAATTTGGTATCAATCCCCAGCCTGTGAAAAAGTAAGGGCTGCAAACAGTGAGTGAAAGCTTCTTCACATCATCAGAACAAGGTACCCATTTGATTGCTGATCCTCTTCACTGGTTTCTAAGCCAGGGCATGAGGAAGGATGTGGCTTTTTACTACATGTCCACATGGTTCCCAGAGGACTCCAGCTTTTTCCTTCTAGCTTGTTTGTCAAGTTGTGAAATTGGTCATAGCATTCATTCTGCAGCTTAATTTGGGAGATGGCAATTTATTCGTGTAGTTTTCCTTGCTCTCAGCTTAGAAATTAATGTTGAAGTAGAGGTCATTTTAGTGAGAGCAATCATATAGTCTCAGGTTTGCTGGTCATAAAAATGGTAAGGTAGGAAATAGAGAAGAGAAGCAAGGTGTCTTGCACAAATAGCAGTTATATATGCCAAATAAGCTCCACCTGGGAAAAGCAACATGTCACCCTATTTTTATGAAGGGGAGATACACAATATAAATGCAAACTGAAGGAAAGCTTTCTGAAAGCTACTATGCCAAGAAGTCTGTTGTTCTTTTGATACTTCTCACTCTGTCTTCAATGAAGCAGAGGAGGAATTTTTGCCTCCCCCCAAAATTACTAGAGACTGGGACTTCATGTACATTTAATATACATATATATGTGTATATTGCAATGCTAGAAATTTTAAAAGACCTCTGAATGTTTTTTTCTGTCTGGATCAGTTGTCTAACAAAGATCTTAGTGCTTTCTACAAAGCTCGCCTAGATCCAGAGAAATACACAAAGAACTCTTTCAGCATTGCTAGCTCCAAGACCTTCAGACATCACAAGTTAGTCACCCTTCACAGCAAAATCATGAGGTTATCTGAGAGAGGAAAAAACACAGAGAAAAACATTATTCTATTTTGATATCACTTTTTCAAAGTGTCCTATGCAGCGTGGAATTTTGATATTTACTCTTTTAAAATGGGAAAAGATTCTAATGAAATTACACAATATAATGCAACACAATGCTAGGAAGCTGAGTCCTAAGCCACTAAATGTATGACTTGGATATTCGATACAGCTGGTAGTGAAATTGGAACAGATAACTATTCCAACCTACATAATAACCCTTGTTCAACCATACTTGTACTGTTCTCTATGATTCTTTCTTTTTGTACACGTTAGGAGAACTATTGAAAATTCAGAGGAAAACAACACAAAGTGTGAAAGACATGATGGGTAAGACACAGCTTAGAGCGGTTACATTTAGTTTTGCTTAAACCTGACCCTATTACTTCCAGGCACAACTGAGCAATACTTTTAAGTATTGATCCTTTATTTTTCACGGCTTAGCCTCAAATAATTACATATTTAGACTTCAAATGACACTGTCTCCACCTCACAGCTACTTGCACTTGTGACTTTGCAACTGTAAAAATCTGAGGTCAGGAAAAGAAAAACAACTTAAGAGGTGTTAAAAAGAGACCAAAGCAAGTCTGCAGTTTAAGAAAAGACAATTTTCAGGGAAAGATGTGGCTACAACTAAAATTACCTTTAAAAATACAGTAAGAGGAAGAGCTCTCTTTTATGGTTTCAGAAGGTGATGAAGCAAGTATTAAGAAAAGTTTGTTAAACATTAAGAAAAGTCATAGTCGATCATAAACTGCTAGGGGCTGCTTCTATGACATCATCAAATACGGAGTCTGCAACCCACATGTATAAAATTTACTGTCCATGAGCTGCACAGCTGAGCCGCCTATGTGCAAATCATCAGCTATGTTTTGGATGTGCTGGATTTCCTATTCACGTGCAGGTCATTTACACAATTTATGTGAGCATGGGCAGTGTTATGTGAAGCTGATGAGATGCCACTGACAATTTTAGTTGCTTGTTACCCTGACAGAAATTCACCTGCTAGAAACACAGCGCTGAAGCTGTGCTGAGAAAAAATACAGAAGAGAAATTCCTCCATTCTGGTATGGTTATTACTTGAACCATAGACTAAAATAAAATTTTCACTTCCCTTAGCATCCATGGGAGGAATAATAGTCTTTTTAGTTACTAGAAATGTTACTTCATGTTTCTCCAGTTTGGTCACTCATACATTTTTCTTACAGATGAGAAAATGAATAGGTGGTGCATGCCTGTTGTCCCAGGCTTTCTTCTCAAACAAAATAACACTGCATGAGCACTAGGGAAACTCATCCCAAGTTCTGAGTAATGCCGAGCTGCATTTGTCCAGTGAGCACTTAGCACTGTTTTGGCTGATGATAATGAAGGGTTGAAGAACCTCAATGCTCCCTTGGTCAGTGTCCGTGGTGTTTGAATAAACTTGTGATTGTTCTCAGTTTCACCCATTCCACTGTTTTTTTCTACTTAACCCACAGAAACAAAAAATGGCTGATAACAGATCAATCCTGTGATTTTTTTCTTTACAATGTGAGGGAAGTCAGTTTCTCAATTCTTTGTTTACTGATTTCTGACAGCTATGTTCCCCTCTCGCAGAACAAGACCACATTTTTCTTGCATAACTGTAATGACTAGGAGAGTGGGGGGCTTTTCTACAGACTAAAGCAGCAACACCCTGCATCCCTCCTTCCACCTACAATTACAGTGGCAAAAGCATAGTGTTTTTATTAGCTTTTGTATGTCACTCAGGCACAGCTGGGCTGGCTGGCAGAAGAATGCTGCATGCTGAAAGGTACTGTTGATTATAAGTTTTTGATGTCATTGCTGACAGACATCCTTAACCAGGGACACTCCATTGCATTGTTGTCAATCTGTGATGAGACTCAACTTCTCTTGGGGCTGTAGGAAGCAAAGATAAAGAAGGGTGGAATAGCAAAATACAACATTCTACCATCAGTGAACCAGTGCCTGCTAGAGGCTAGGGCCCTGCAAACATTACCAGAGGAAGAACCCACTTTGGGAAATCTGTGCAGAAACAGCTCCTGTCCCAGCAGTGCCCATTATACCATGCAGACTGCAGTAAATGTGTTGCATTACAGACAGCCTTGCAAAAGGCAGCTTGTTCTTCAGGCTGATTAAGCAGCAGGAGATTTTGTGATGCTTAACAAAAAATTAGCATTACTCTGGACTCTCATTCCAGAAGAGATGTGTCTAGACAAATATTTCTCACTAAGAACCACATGAAAATTGTAGGAGGTTTACAGCTGACCTGCAGAACAGCAGCACTTTTCCAGTGCTTTTAATTCAGAACTGTAGCCTTTGGTGAATGGTGGTCCACAAGAAACTTTGAGGGTCAACATGGCTTTGTAGTCCAAACTGTCTGATGTGCAATGCTGTTGTTAGGTACTAAGGGAAAATCTCTCCTCTCCGCATAAACAGTTGATTTGTAATGTTTGGTTGCCAGTCACTGTGATACAGCAGACGGGACATGTTGTGGACAACATCCTACTTTGCCTGTTTTATTTTTGACTTTTCAGTTTTCTGTGTCTATTTTAGGCAGTCATCTGAACAGCACGTTGACCAAGAACCACAGGAAAAAGGAAATAGAGGAAGGTTCAAAGGGAAAAAAGGGGCTAAGAAAGTGACAAGTAACTGAAATTAATGCCTAGTCCTTTGGCTTCCAGTGGCCAGGCCACAGGGTGAGATGGGTAAGAAGGAGGAATGTCAATTCCCCCTCAAGTCACAGGCAGGGGGTATCCAGCAGATACCCCCCCACTGCCCTTCTGCCTGCTGAAGAAAGGAAGACAAAGACCAAAGCTGTGCAATGCTCTGCCTGGCACTGCAGGGAAGGTAGGAGCACCACCAGTGTAGCTGTAGCTGGTAAGGTGATGTCAGGAAGCAGATTTCATGCTATGGAAGGGTGGCAACACCTTCCCTCTCTTGCCTTCCCACAATGCAAATTTAACATCCTTTTTAAACCAAGGAACTGGCACTACTGTGCTGCTTGCTTTAAAGTAACAAAAATACCTTCAGCCAACTTCTGTTGCATTAGTGCAACAGCACTTTCAACAGGTTTTCCTCAAATGAAGAACAGATTTGAGATAAAATAGTGTTTGCAAATGAGGTTTTTCCTGTATGTCCTAACCTAAGGATTTAGTGAATCACATGTCAGGATGAAAGAAGGGCCTCAATAGGGATCAGTGAGTGGGAATTGGTCTGCAGTCGGGGCAGGAGGAG
>BOSO01026861.1:0-24184 GCA_018403395.1 Gorsachius goisagi
GCCGGAGGCTGCGCCTCCTCTGTGGCAGCGCGCGTGACCGGCCATGTCTGCGTCCTCTGTGTGCATGTCTGTGTGTCTGTGTGTGTCTGTGTGTGTCACAGGGACACGTGCTCAGTTTCACTTCTGGCTGAGTCTGCAAATGGGAAAGCAGCAGTCAGTCCCTCAGCCTGGGCAGAGACCGAGGGGCATCGGGCTGAGCTCCATCAGCTGAGTAGGAGAGGTCCTGGCCTGAAGCGGCTGGAGGAGGTGGCCGCTCACCATGCCCCATTAGTACAATGTATTATAAGATGATTGAAGTGTTTCACATGAGAGCCCATATTACCCAGTGAGTGCCGGAATTAATCTCTGTATATACTGCAGAATGTAAAAGAAAATGAAAAAATAGCTTGTAGAAACCATATACAATACTGCAAAATCCATATAGTATGCTTTATGGACAATTAAATCAATCAGTACCATGTTTCGATCAATAACAGATTTCTAAACCTTTACCAGCCATGCTGCAAAAGCAAATACACAAATCCACCCTGGCTATAGTAACTAGAAAAAAAACCCCAACCTTTTCCATAATGAATCTGATATTTTTATTCTATAATTGCAGATTCAGCCTTCACACACTCTTGGAGCTTGTGTGTATTTGAAAATGCTATGACAGTCAGTATTTTGCTGAGCTGTGTTCTTTTTCATGGCATGGGCGCAAAAGACCATATTTTCCTGAATCCTGCTTATAGCTCTGTAATATTAATTAGATTATTTTAAATTACTATCCATTTTTATTGGGAAAATGCTGTCTTTTGATTACTTACTACAGCAAAAATGTAAGCATATAATTCATAATCTGTAACTGTGACCATGAAAAATTCTCGCACTGTAATGAAGACCTGCTTTACACTGGCTATGTTCAGCTGTACTTTCTCCTGCAACCTTTAACAGTGGCCTTCTGAGCCCCGCCTTTCTGTATTCAGTTTATGCCTTCTTATCTTCTATTTGTCTTTTATGTCCCAAAATAAATATATAAATCAAGGAGATAGTTTCACCATTGTCTTATTACAAAACTTTAAAGATATTTGATGTGATTCAAGTGCTGTTTCTAAGCCTTAAGAAACCTGATTAATAATATGAAAGACTCCTACTTGAGTATTGCCAAAGGAAGTGTAATTTCCACTTCCAGTTTAGTTGTCCCTTTATGGCACTCAAGTGGTAACAGAGCTAGCCAATTGCACAGGTAGATAGTCAGCACTGTAGGGAGGCTGTGGTCTCAGAGAGAAAGAATACTTCTTTTCTGGAGACTAAAATGTATTCCAAGGGATGTGCAATGAGAAACATAAAATGACAAAGATGGAATGAGAAAGGTCTGCTTTAAAGGAGACATGATTGCTTGAGTCTTAGTGCTCCTTGATTGTTTTAGAGCATACAGGAAACATCTCTCCTTAAAAGGTGTCTGTTGATTACAAGTCAGACCCTTAGCCTCCTCACAGTCATTCCATGTTCTCTAGACTGTTGTATACATACTCTGGGTATTCTCACCTTTTCCACTCATTTTACATTGCCATAATTTGATCTGGAAATAGTGGAGTTGATTCTATTTAGTGCAGAGTGTGTTTAAAATAGAATGGTAGTTAGTCTTTTGAAAAAGTGAGGAAAAACAGGTCTATAGACACATGTCAGATATTACCTGTACATCAAAGACTCAGGCAAGAAACACAGTCTTCACTCTGTGGCTATTAAAGCTACTGTCTAGAGTTAGATGGGAAGTTTTGTCCCCTTTCTCCTCTATGGACTAGGATCTCTTCTGGTGCATCAAGGAGACCCTCTGTTGAAGAGCCGGGGGGCATCTCCTGACTCTTCTTCATTCTGAGAGGCAGTATGAAGACTGAATTTCTATCCCAGAGTGGAAAACGCAGACAGCTGTCCAAAATACAACTTTTATAAAGCTCAGGCAAACATTACAAACCAAAAGATGTCCAGTCAGGAATGGCAAACTGCTGTGCAAGGACTCCAAAAGCCAAAACTACATGTTTGGATATTTCCAAATATAATGTAAAAAACTTCAGTCTCTCAGCTCTTTATTTGCTCCAGAGAAAAATAAATATCAAAATAGTTTATTTTGCCTAAACGATAGCATTTTTGATTGTGTATCTGTGGACAAACTCAGATTTTTGTGTTTCATAAAACAATCCTGCCAGTTCTTCCAGCTTAAATGGGATTGTTGCATTTCTCCTCAGAATTAGACCATTTTGTAGGTCATTATTACTGATGGATTTTTTTCTTCTGTTTACTGTGGTTGAACAACTCTCAGTGTTACTATTATGTCAATGTGCGGATAACAATTACGAGTCTACTGAAGTAAAGTTCAACTCCCCACTTTAAACATAGTCCCCTTCTAACAGACACTCAAATAAAGGCATTCCTGGAAATCCCCCTGCCAAAAGAAAGCCTATTAACACACTGGGATGCTATTAAGCCCCAGACTAATGTAAGGCTGGGAAAGTAGGTAGTTCCAGCATCAGAATGGGCATGAAGAGTCAGCCAAGGCCCTAACTGTCTGAAAATACGCTCTGTATATAGAAGAGATCCTTCTAAATAGCCACCATCATCCTTATATCTTAATGTATATCTCCAGCAAATGCATAAGAAGGTGTATGTTTTTTGTAGTTGTCATTCTTGCCTCAAGTTATTAAGTAATCAGTCAATTTCTGACATCCTGACAAAGGGAAATCATGCTCACAATGTGTTTTGCTAATACAACAGGCTGTTTCCCTGGATGGTAGCAGTTAGATAGGTGTAAGCTCTGTGTTTACTAGTGCACATCTTTTTTCAAATAGTACCTAACAAAAAAGACTTCTTCATGACCTAGATGTGCTGGCCAGTAATGTTACCTCACAAATCTTATTCTCAGTAGCTTCTGTTCCTTTCAGCTGCTATTAAATCCAACTAATCTGCCTGGTTTTGCTATCAGGTTTCTGAGACTCACCTTCATCACTCAATAGCTGTCCTGAAGCATTCAAATCTTTGTCTCCACCCGTTGCTTTGTTGCACCAACAAAACACACCTTGAGGTCCAGTAAGTTCAAGTTTGAGCTGGTTCCCACATTATTTTCCTATATAATCCTCTGACTGCAGGAAAGCAAGTCAAAGTGAAGGTTAATGACATTAAGATAATATGAACATAACAAGAAAAAAGACAGTAACAAAGTAAGAGCAGATGCTTTCAAATGTCCCTCTCCTGAACTGCCAGCTGAATGGCATTCACCCTTTCACCCTTTCCTCTCTGGGGCTGTCCATTTTCTCTCCAAACTTTCTGTGCTTACTGCTGCTGAATCAGTGGCAAGTGCAAGCTGACTCCTAAATCTGTGTGTGAAGAGAGACTATATGAAGCATGAGGCAGTGTTATGTAGCAATGCACCAGTCTGGGAAAAGAATAGCTATTGTACTATGGTACTCCATGTGGATGAATTGCTTCTTCTAGAAGAAGGATGGAGTATCCTGGGCAGTGCATCATGGTAATGCTCTCTGCTCTGCTTCTACAGTGCATAGAAGAGTGCTGTTGTGATACACAAACAGCATTCAGCGCTATAATAGCTCTAACTCTGTTCATCAAACAAGTCATCCTGTTAGATGTACAATATGTAAAGCCTGATTTTACACAAAGTGATGTCCTGAAGTAACCTCAGCTCCTCCCATGCCAGCTGCATCACTGCTTTTCCACCTTCTACCTTTCCACTTCCAGTGTCTTCCAGAGTCTTCTCACTGAGCTGCTTCCTCTTCCAATAATCCTATATCCCTCTAATATCCACTATTGCAGCATGGGACAGAGGACATGTTTTGTAAAGACAGGAGAATCTCACAAGTCAGGCAAGTAAAGGTGCCTATGATGCCAGTCTGAAGCTATGTAAGGGCTAATATGCCCATGTTAATAAACCTGTATCCCATTTAGGGAGTCGTCTGTTGCTGCTGAGGGAGAGCAGTGTGCTACTTGTCTTTCCTGCAGCAGCAAAACCTATGTTCACTCTCCCTCTCCTTGTAACTTACTGATTTCCAAAGAGTTTTAGGAATTTAAAATGTCAAGACAGCTACTCTTCTATCAAATGTGGCTGAAATTGATCAAGGGATTAGTACAGAATCACAGAATTGCTTAGATTGGAAGGGTCCTTTTGAGATCATCCAGTCCAAATCCTGCTCCTCAATCTGGGTCAGCTAGAGCAGTTTGCCCAGGATTGTGGCCAGTTAGGTTTTGAAATCCTCTAATGATGGAGACTCCACAATGTCTCTGGGCAGCATGGTCCTGTATTTGATCACCTTCACAGTAAGAAAAAAAAAGCATTTCTTGTGTTCATATGGAATTTCCAGTTTTTAATTTGTGCTCATCGCCTCTTGACCTGTCAGTGTGCACTGCTGAGAAGAGTCTAGCTCCCTCTTCATTCCCAGCATCAGGTATTTATACACATTGATGAGACCTTCCTGAGCCTTCTCCAGGCTGAACAGTTCCAGCTCCTTCAGCCTTTCCTCATATGAACGATGCATTGGTCCCTTAATCTTCTTCGTGGGCCCATGCTGGACTCATAGGCTAAGTTGTTACAATCAACTGAGAGACAAGCAATGGCATCATATAAGCCTTGGTGCCTTAGCAAACCAGGCTGAAGTCAGATGTAGATAAAGGTGGAGCTATGTGACTGTAGACAGGATGGAAAAATAGCTGAAGAGAATCCAGATACTTATTTTCTCAATAAGAGTAAACCCTCGTTCCCAATCTCTGCTACTACTGATAGTGTTTGAATCCTCCTTACTGGGGGTATCAGTTGTGAAACAAAGGCAGATGAGTAAAAATCCAGTCCATATTCTCTCCCTTTCACTTTTAGTAACTTCTTATCTGGAACATATGATGAAGTTTGGAAAGATGATGTGGAATTCCTGATAAGGAACGTAACTTTCTTTTCAAGAACTATATGAGAGTTACCACACAGTCCAGGAGAATTTTGTTTCTAGATTCTTGTGATTCAGTAGATCAGATTACAGCTCTACAGCATTAACATGGCTTCTGGTTTGAGCAGATCTTTAGGTGACTATGTTGAAGCAAGTGACTCTAGACACACTTGTGTTTTGGTTACTTTCATATTTTGGAAAGGGTGTCAATTAATGGAAAATATATTAAAAACATATGGCTTTGTTTTGATCTTTATCTTTAGAGCTAAATAGACCAATACATCTGGAAGCTGGCTTGCAGGCAAACACTTAAGCTGAAAAAAAAAGATTATTTGGATTTTCTCCAATTTGCTGTTGAAACCAGTTATAAGAAAAAGAGAACTTTGTGGTTTGAAAACTAGTAGTTCTCTAAAAGTAGGAAAGATTTTTCATCTCTGTTTCCTGTTTATTTGTGGGCTTATTTGAACAGGACATAGCACTAGTATATGTGCTTGTCATTATTTGCCATAGAAATAATTTGTGTAAAGTATATTTTTTAGTAATTGCTTGACTTTTTTCTAACTAGTATACAGCAAAGTGTTGGTAAATCGCAGATTCAGCTCAGTTGCTGCCATAATGAAAGTGATCAGAAAGACAGAAAAGAAGTAGCTGAGTTAAGATTAATATCCTTCTCTTTTTATACAGTAGATTTCTAAATGGGGTCTTCATCACTAAGCAGAGGATCTAATCTAAAATAGCAATACTCCTAGTTAATTACAATTTATAATGGAAAGTTTGAGGATGGTGCTCTGACTTCATTGTGTTGGGCTTTTTTTTCTAAGACAACACTGCACTATTTTAATGAAGGTGTTTTCTTCCTCAGAGTGTTCTTGTTTCCTTGTTTCTTTGAAAATTGTAACAGAACACATAAGTTCTATTTCCTATATATATCCACTGACATTTAAGAGGAAAATTAGCAGAGATCTTGTAAACTGGGAAAACACCCATATGTAGCCAAATCAGGTCACCTGTACAAGTCCTCAGCTCCACCTTGCTAGGCAGAAGAGCACAGCAACATGAAAATTGTGTAACCTGGGGGCAAGAAGTCAGCAACTGGGAGCAATGCAGCATTAGAATCATGGAATCACAGAATCATAGAGCCATTTCAGTTGGAAAAGACCTTTAAGACCATCAAGTCCAACAGTAAACCTAACAATGCCTAGACCGCCACTAAACCATATAACCCTAAGTGCCACATCTACTCATCTTTTAAATATCTTCCAGGGATGGGACTCAACCACTTCCCTGGGCAGCCTGTTCCAATGCTTGCTAACACTTTCAGTGAAGAATTTTTTCCTAATATCCATTCTAAACCTCCCCTGGAACAGTTTCCCACTTACAGGTCAAAATCATGGGAAGGAAGGTTAGACATGCAGGGAGTGTGAAAGAAACGGTAGAAGATCTATGGAAAATTACTCACTTGCTATTTACATCAGTCTTGGGACTTCACAGGAAGTGACAATACTCTCTGGCAGAGCACAGTATGTGTGGCTCTGAGAAAATCTCTGGTTTGCAGTATCATTGATCTACTAAGCTGTTGAAGAGAACCAGACAGGTTCTAATTTAAGACAGTTCTTCTTGAGTTCCCTTGAAAAAATAGTGAATATTTTACAAAGTAGGACTGATAAAACATGCACATATATATTTACTTAATTTATGAAGTATAGAAATGCTACTGACCATCCAAATTAGTTGTATGCTTTTGAACCAATAAGGCTAACCAATAACATTTTTAAGCAAACTTCTAATTTGCAAAAGGCAAAACCTGTTACCTTTGAATGCAGAATGCATTGTAAATCAAGAAAAAGCCATAATACAAGTGACTTCAGACTGAGCTCATTAATAAGGCATTTATCAGAACAATAGATTTTTTCCTTTGCTTATGGCTGATCTCATTGTTGAAGTGGTTGATGATGCACTTGGCAAAGAGCTCTCCTGAATGCTTTTCTTGTCCTTCTTTTATGATAGAGACACAATCTAAAGTGAAAAGGAGGCCAGGTAGAAAATAGGTGTGTATTATACAGACAGCAGAGCAAAAACCTCATTGGGTAAGTGTGATTACACTATCAACCTATGTATGAGGACAGCTTATTGTCTGATAATACTGTAGGCAGGATTTCTGTCCCAGAGTTTCTTACACTCAAGTAATATGGAAGACACACTTCCATTGCCTTACCTAGATGAAGCCCTCTGGATGACCTGAGTCACTGTCTTGGCTTACACTACAGTAAAACATATAAAATATGTGCAGAGAAGTGGTTTAGATTTTAGCTATTTGAAAATGCGTTATGTTTGGTGAAACAATATTTTCCTCAGTACTTAATCAAAGTAGTTTTCAGTGTATCGTTTCACACACAAAACCCCTGAACATTTAGTGTGCATATTTGAAAAACATATTTTGTTTTCAAATTTGAGTTGGGCCAACAGTATATCTATGCTTCTCTCTGGTGGTATGTAGAATAAATAGAAGGATTTCCTTCCAGCAGAAATGTATCATCCAGAGACAGTGGAATTAGAGCATGTTCACTGTTGTGACTACTTTGTTGCAGCCAGCCTAGAATGTGGATGGGAAGCAGATGTAGCAAGAGCAAGGTGAGCGTTGACACGTGTTGTGAATAGCTAATAATTGCATAAAATAGTTATTGAAGAGCAGAGATTTTGTGGCCTTAGGAAAGGCATTCTGGAATAAAGACTGAAACCACTGGCAGAAATAAATACATGAAAGGAAACTTAGTCTGAGATAATCAGTAATAATAACGTAATGGACAAATTATGAGGACTGTAAGCAAAACAAGAAGGAGGGGCACTGTGCTTTTAGAAAGCTGATGTTAATGGTGTTGCTGATGCTGTGTAAGTAGGAGCACCATCAGCTGTGCAGACGTCCTCTTCCAGCGGCTGGGGCAGCCCTCCTCGCAGCTGTGGGGACAGGTTTGCGGCTGCTGGTGGTCAGTTTTGGTGTGAGGAGATATGGGGGCAGGGAGGAGGGGAGTGGCTTTTTAAAGTGCTTCTAGCAAATACTGTCTGGGTGAGTGTGTTTCAGAGTAGTGGCACAATAAGGCCATTCGCATTATTTAAGATACTCAGACTGAATCTTAAGCTGTTCATCAGTGCAGAAGCTTTATAAACATTTCTGGATTTACCTTCAGTTTACTGGTTCTAAAACACACTAGTTACAAGTCATATTACACAGATCTATTGAAACTGACAGAGCGCTACAGTGATTCTATTCATATATATATTACCGCATGTTTGTCATTCCTTTCTTTTTATTTTTTTTTCTTTTTTTTTTTTTTTTTTTTTTTTTTTATAAAACTTGTCTTTTAGGCTAAAGCAATAGCTGGGTTTAAAAGTAACGTGTGAGTTCCAGAGCAGGTACCCCTGTGTCGCTGCTGATTACCATCAGGCTTACCTTAAAAGACTTCCTGCAGGAAGCCAGGAATTAGGATTTAGAGGCAGCTGATAGCTGTATTATTTTCTGATGCTATGTGTGCTAAACAGTGAAAAAGCAAAGGAGTATTTGTGTTTTCTTCTACCAGTACAAAAACCGGGCAGGATGAGAAATAATCAAGAGAAGATAACATTTTGTATATACAGATACATGTGAAATATACCAGGAGCTAAAAGTGGAAAAAAGCTTTTGAAAGGAATCAGTGGCCAGAACTGAAGCCAGACAAATTGCAGCAGGAAGTGATACCACATTTTAGCAGGGAGTGGTTGACATACATACACTACATATGTCATGGTGGTTGACTGACATACACTAGGGATGGATAAATGTGATAGCTGGGAAGAGCAAGACCTCTCTGGAGGAAGTACCGTCCTGAATCTAGTAGAGAGAAATGAAGAAATAATGCAGGGTCTAAAGGCCTGAAGCAAGGCCTTTGCTTTTACTTTTTCTACTTTTTGTTTTATAGAAATGAGTCCAAAACTTTCTCATATTAAGGTGGTAAAAAGTTTCTGGCTGGAGCACTGTATGAACATGTGGACTGATTAAGGCATGCCTTAGGTAGCTTTAGTCCAGGGAAGAAGGAGATACGAAGTTGGAATGAACTGTCGGAACTTCCTGTGCATTACCTGGAAAAGCCTGTTAGCCCCTTTACCTATCCAGAGTTCTTTTTTAGCTTGTTCAACACCAGTAATTTTTAGTTAATTTTCCCATGATTCTGGACAAGGGTGTAAGCAAAACTGAAATTTAAGAAAGAAAAATTCCTTTAAATTTAAGCACCATTGTCTTTGCTTCTGTAAAGTTCTAGTAAAAGGCTTAGTTAAGACAGTGATGTCTGCTGCCTTTCTTGTGGTCTTTTATGGAATACATTTTTAAAATAATGAAGCATTATTGATCTCAGTATAGAAATAATTCAGAAAACTGGTAACCAAAAGCACTTCTAGGCTTGCATGCCCTCTGAAACTCTTCACAAAGTTTCCTACACAGACTTGAAGTACAAGAGATGATGCTGAAGGTGTTTTACATTACTACAGTACTGCCAAAAGCTCTGAGGTGGAAAGGAGTTAAATGATTTTTTTTCCTGAGAACAGTTTGGATGTCTGTAGCAGTCTGACAAGAAGTAAATGTGACAGAAAACCAGTCGTCCTTCTCTGGGTATTATGAAATACTGAGACTGAGACTGTTCAGTGACAAAAATCTTTTGCCTGATGACAATGGCATTCTTGGCTATAGGCGTCGGAGAAAAAAAAAAAAAACAGAACAAAAATAAAGAATTGAATCAGTGGGCTAGGATTTGAACATACTTCAGAAGCAATGATCATTAAAGCATATTTCAGTCAATATTAACCTGCTTTAGATGCCAACATATTAAATCTCCCACTTATCAGCCAGGCCACATGCCAATGCTCCACAAAAAGCACTGAATTACATTGTGCTGACTGTTTGACCAGCTTTCCATACTGCTTGTCTGTCTTTTATTCCCACAGAAAAAAAAAAAATGCTTATTTCAGTGCTCAAAGTAACCTTATGATCAGACCATGAGTGTGAGGAGAAAGCAAACCACAGTCAGTGCTCATAACTATAACATATGATAGACAGAGTTTTGATTTACCAGCTCTAAGAAGGTCCCTTTCAACATTAACTGAAGTGTTTCTTGATAGACAGTATAAAAAAAGAATAACACGGTTTATATGAGAACAGGAAATTTTATGAAAAATTTCAGCCTTGGTGATGGTTGGGGCTTCCCAAACATATTTTTTGCCTTTGTTTGCCTGTGTACTTCCCATTTCATCATTCTTACATTTCTAGTCTCCTGGGGACACTTTTACTGCTGGCTGAATTGCCTGAATTTTCATCCAGCTGAAAAATGTGATGGCACAATGTCAAGTCAATACATGCGTTACTTTCAAAATCTTGTTTGTGGCCAAAGACAAAATATTTTACATATAAATCCAAGAATTTTGTGTTAATATTAACAAAATCTGGACAATTGAATTCAGGAATCATTATTAGTCTAGATCTAACTGTTACAGAAAAAAAAAAAAAACGGTTAGAATGGGGGGGGGAGGAATCTTAGTAACAATAAAACTTAAATTGTAATTCACACAGTTTCTGTTTTTTTTTTTTTCTGGTGCTATGCTCATCCTTCATCTGCTCATTTTGGTCCTGATGTCAGTGTGGTCATTCTCATGGTTCATGGTGAATTATGGGGAGCTTTCAGCACCCAGTGTCCCTTGCCAGGAGGAATGTGATGTTCAGGTTGGTCATTTCTTTCTCACTCTAGGATCTACTTAGGCTCATTTTCATGTGTGCTAACATATCTTTACATTTTGCTTTTTCGTGAGTCTGCAACTCCTTGTTACACCCAAATTTACTATACACTTACCTTTGTGTATGTTGGACACCATTTGTTTGTTACTTAAAATCAGGTTTTATTTCCAGCTACAAGTCTGCATTTTTTAACTGACTACTGGTGAGTTGTTTATTGCTGTGGGGCCTCCAGGGTGAACCCTGTGCATCAAATATCAACCCACTGTCCTATGCCACATCCTGTGCCTCTACTTTGCAAAGCTTCTGCTGTTGTATCAGACCTGTGCTTCTCTACACTAGAATAGGGTCTACCCCGAATAGGGTCTCATGCTTCATAGGATGACTGCTTATTACTATCAATATAAAAAAATGTTGCTATGCCATAAAAAGAAAAATAATAGGACAAATTAGCTGTAGACAGCTGGTCAGTTAGAGGAATTGCTGTCACAGCTAAACCGGGCAAAACAAAGCTGCAGGCAGGTCAAGAAAACTCAGAGCGAGCCTGTGACAAGCCTCAGTCCTGCAGCCTTTCAGACTCAATGTAAAACATATGGCCTGTTATTAGCAATGGCAATAGGGTTTTACAGGGCTGCATGGCTACACACGGGACTGGTAGCGAGCATGGCCATAAGCTTAACAGCAACCTATGGAATCCTACCTCTAAAGTACTGCTGGCCTAACATTTGTGGAGTGGTTTAACTTCCTCCTTTATTTCCAGAAATTTCATCTTAGAACTGGAAAAACAAGTCATCCAAATGCCTTTCAAAGCTGTATTCGTTTAAATCAATGTTGGGTGGAGAGGAAAAGGAAGAATAGCATTTTAATTTAGTGGTAAATTTCTAATAAATCTGTATTAGGAAAAATTTCTGGGCCAAAGATGTTATGATGTTGGTGATTATTTTTTACATGTAATACAATATGTCTCATGTTGCATTAATCTTTGGTTAAGACAGCACAGAATAAATGCTCTTGACTTTGTAAAACACTTGTAATCATGAAATACGCAATTTTTGATTGAGCAACAACTTTAAGATGACTATTGAAGCTAAAAGGTAGGCTGAAGGTAAAAGGGTGAAAGAGAAAATGGAAACAAAAATGAGCAGAAGTAGCATTTCTTAATTAGGGATATCACAATTGCTAGGACCACATACTAGTTTTCAAAGCTGTTCCCACACACACAAAACACTTGAGCATCATTATAGATTACCTAGGAAACATAATTATTCAATATGTTCTTAATTTGTATACGTATACGTACGAGTACAGAGTGGGTTTGTTGATGGGTTTTTTTCAGCCATGTTTGACATATGAAGAATAACTAGAAAGGCAATGCTGTTATTTTTCAGTGGCCAAATTCTTGCCCTTTCTTTTAAAGCAATTGCCCAAAGTCCTCAAGCAATGGTCTGTCCTTGTGAGCTTCCACTAAAAAGCATGGGATATTGCTTAAGCATTGTTACTGTGCAGAAGTTACTGGAAGGTAGGGACTGGTTACTACTTTGGAGCTTTGGTGTAACTTGCATTGCGAACAGGAATCTGCTTGGATGGTCTGTCCTGGTCCACGATGCAGTTCCAGATGCACATACCTGATAATGCTTCAGCCAGAGAGGTCAATCAGAGAAGGCGTAGGTGACTGTATCCTTGAAAGAAGAGCCCTGGCAGCCTGTTAAGCAGAAGCTCTACAAGTTGTCTCGGCTATTAGCTCTTGTTAGCAAAGTACCGCTATGAAATTTATCATGTTGCCTGAGAAATGACAGAACATCTCTTCAAAGGTAATATTTGATGCTCAAAGTCAATAAAAGCTTCATTCTTTCCCAGATATTAGGCACAGTCATGATTACCTGGTCAAAGATTATTTTTCAATTTTCAGGCTCCTTACATTCAAAATAATGGAAGCCTACACAAAAGATTTGTTCAGTGAAAGAGTAATATATTAAACCGTCCATTTAGCTGGCAAATATATGTGAAATAAGAAATGATGGCAGGCTCATCTCTTAATTCTATGAAGTAAGAAATTAGTGTAACCTTTTTGTCATTCTCCAAATGTATGGTTCAGTCCCCTTTTTGGGGGTACCTCATACTTTTAAAACAAATTCTCTCTTGCAGTTAGCTGTTAACAGTTAGCAGAGAAAAACAACAAAGTTGTTCATCTCTTGCTGAGAATGAGATGTGTCCATAATGTAAAACCTGTTTACATTCATTCAGGTGTAAAGTTGCAGTCACTTTTACATTAATCCTTAGGGTTCTATATTTTTTTTCTTTCTTATTTTAAGAGTTATCACTTCACATGTAACTTGCCTAGAACAGTGAATAGTCACATTTATTTTCCCCAGAAAAATATATCAATCATAGCAAGACTTCCATGAGGTTTAGAAAGATCCCGTAGGCCTTAGCAAAGTCTATTCCACTTCACTAGTGCAGTACAAAGTCAAAGTTTGAGCTAAACTATTATTAAGAGAACTTTTGATGTTCAGGCAGACATGGGGAAGTTGTATATTCCAGATATTCAAAGTAATGTGTTCTCAAATTGACCAGTCACAGAAGTTTAATATTCAAGATAAAACAGTTTCAAAGGCTGTGCTTTTCAGAATTTGATATGTAGGGCATTTCTGGATGAAAAATATGGATTTTTTCAAAATCCCTCATGCTGGACATCCTAGAACTGAGGCAACCATAATCTTTAGTTGTTTAGAAAAATCAATACTGTTATCAAAAAAATTTTTAACATTATACATTTTAAAAAATGAGAATTAATAATAACAGTTAATATTTTTTCCAAATAGCTTTGCTGAGTTCTTGTATTTTGAAAGCTCTGTGAGAAACACAGGGCATTGTGGTCTTGCTCCTGTGATGTGCTGAACACTGACATCTTACAAGATCTTCCACAGTGAGTAAAAGCTTTCAGCACCCAGAAAATTAAATGCGTAAGGTGGAAAACCTTCACAAAGAGAATGAACTGCAGTAATACACAGGTAGCAAATATGAGGCTTAAGTTATTACTTCATTGGAGACTGCAGCCCACATTCAGAGCCCACTGAATGTAAGTCAGCTTTGAGCCTAAACCTGTTTTATTGCATTAGCTTAAACCCATTGCTACACTAATATCCTTTGCCTCTTAGCAGAACACATTAACTTAGTTTCAAGACATGGTAACAGAACTAAACACTTTTTTTTTTCTGCAGGCTCCTTCTGTTTAGCTCAAAATCTGGGCAAAACAATCTCTTGTATGAACATGTTCTCAGATGATGTCTCACAGAAGAAAGCTGATGAAAGTTTTAGTTCAAAGGGACTGTAAATGACTAAAAGGATCTCAGAAAAGTCTGTATACTCATTTATTTCTGTCTATGTCTGTAATCAGATGAAATTAACATCTGCTGAGTAGGATCCTATTACTGACAGGGAATTATTTTACCCTGTAAAAATGCAGAGATATATGTAGACACATACAAGTATATTTTGTACTGCTTGGTACAAAAAATAAACTTCTATATAAAGGTAGTTGATATTTGGAAACCATGTACTCAGGGGTTGGGGCATTACTCTTAACAACAATAGGCCACAGTGTAGGACCCAGAATGCAGCCCTAAATCCTTTAGCTCTTCAGCAAACTGCACTTAGCTGAAGGGAGACCTTCTATAGTGACAACGTGCTATGATTGTTGGCAAAATCTGCAGCACCTATGTACTCTGCAATTTATGTACTGAAATGCCTAAAAATGGCATGCTTGATCCTAAGAGCATGGTCCAAAGCACGAAAATTAACTGCTTACCTCTGTATCATGCCAACAAGAGTGATTAAGATGCATTCAAGGGGCAAGCCACTTAGTTACTCAAGTAGTAACTGAGTAAGTAACTTGTAGTAACTCAAGTTACTACACTGAATGAGGCTCTTTTTAAGAGCTCATTCGCCCTAGTCTTTTACCCCTCTGCTTTTCCAGTGTTTCAATATCTTTCTCTGACCCAGGTCCTACTCCCTGCAGACAGAAATGGCCAACCAGATTTATTTAAGCTATCCTTAATATGTTTTTCTCAGTATGTGCTCAGATGCAGAACAAAACATAGCCAGAGCTGTCTAAGCAGTATGTATTCTATTCGTTAAGCAGTATGGATCTGTGCCCAATAGGAAGGTAAGTTGCAACAAGTTGGTTTTGGCTGGACAGTGTTTTGATTTTTAGCTTTAGACAACTAAATTCAAGTCCTACATTTCTGTCCACCTTCTGGGAGGGATGGAACAGAAAGCTTGTCAATAGAGATATGTAACACCTTCCTGATAGAGAAGTGCTTATGGTAACAAAATTAGAGTAAAATATCTTCAGGCAGTTGAATGTAACACTCTTCCTCCTGCTCTAGTAGTTCATTCCTGGGGCAGTACAGCTACCCTACTTCAGGACTGTAAACACACTGTCTGGCCATTTACGCATATTTTAGGTAAAATCTATGTACTTTTAAATGTATACAATTTTTTTCAGATTTTACGACAAAACTGACTTTTAGCCTGAGCTATATAAAGAAACTCCAACGGACTAATATATGTGAATGTTTCAAATCCAGTGGAAAGGGAGTTCCCTACTGAAGTGCTACTTACAGTTTTAAAGAACTCTAAAATATCAGCTTCTCCGGCATGCTTCTCATTTGTCTGAGTATTTAAAGAACAAAGTAACAAAGCAGCACTCAGTACTTCACTGAACACCAAAAAGAGGGGAGGTGTGGGGTGTGTTTGTGTGACTCATGATCATAAAACCTCACTTTATAAATGAGTAAGTAAGGGAAGATGGGGGGGAAAGTGTACATATTTCACAGTTTTTCAAGAAACAATGAAACCCACAAGCAAAAGACAAAAATATAGTCCTTATATGGTATATGTATTTTTAACATTTATCACTGAGGAAATTGTAACTTCTTTTATTCTGAAGATCTTCAAAAAAAAAAGGAGAAAGCTACTTAATGGATCTCTCATCTAAAATGGTATTTTGTGTTTGTAGTTCCACAATCTTTGTCCTTGAAAAGCAGATAACATTCATACCATCATTTTTCTAACTCATTATCTTGTATCACTATGTGAATGTGATCATAATTGACCTGCATATACTTTTTTCCCCAAAACTATTCAGCTATTTCATACCATTTTTCCGTAAATGTGTTTTGTCAGTTTTTCTATAAAATATGCATGGAATGTTTATGCAAATTTTCAGAATGCAATAACTTTCAAATATATATCATTTAATGGGGCGGATGCAGCTCTGGCATTTTTAGTTTGCTCGATAAAAGAGACTAATTGCAAAGTTGGATTTGTCCATCTCTCTGTTCCCTGATCCATGGAGTGGCCCCTCAGCAATATTGAAGTAGTCTTTGAGCTCAGCTGAGCTGAACTGAAGTGGGCTTGAGGGACCTGTCAGTCACTGAACAACATGTTACAAGAGAAGAAATCCTGTGATCTGTGGTCACTCCACCTGCAGGAAAAAAGCTGGGAACCACTGTGGGAAACAAAACACCCGATTTTTTTTTTCTGATATCAGCCAAACAAAGAGCTATAACTAAACTTTTTTGTAGAGGTAGCTGCATGCAGAGAAGTAGGCAAATCCTGGCAAAATCTTTGATCCCTCTATGCACAGTGTGAATTACTTTGGACACAGATGCATTTACAAGGACAGGGCTTGGCACCGATAATCTAAGAGGGCCAGTATCTTCTGAAAAATGCCTGGATGAGGACTGCAGGACTAAACATTGGTGGCATTAAATACCCTCAGGCCAACATGGTTCTTGGCAGATGAGTGTTTATTTGGTTTATACACCATAGACAATCACGTAGTGTTCAAAATAACCATCACAACTTGATGCTTCTTATTGCTTGAGTGAAAATAATTCTTAGCAATGTTTTTTAAAAATTTACATTCCTCTTAACTGGAAATTTGGCTGAAATAATACATAGCAAAAAAAAGTAAAGGTTATTCCCATGTGAGGTTTATTTTGTGCTTTAATTTGTTCTCGTGAGCATGATGCAAGATCCAAGTGATAGGACGCTGTCATAGCCCCTACTGTACCACCGCACCCTTTTCCTTTCCCCTGCCAGTAACATAAAGAGGAAGTTAAAGCAATACTGAGCTGATAAGCTTTACTGCCTGAGCTACAAGTGTCTCTTGCATCCTGGCCACTTCAGAGGCTATTTGTGATGGATTAACATGGAGAGCAGTAGCACAGTTGTATTTGGGAAGACTTCTTCCAGGATAGCCTGTGCACCCGCTTACAAAGATGAGGAAACATGATTATGAATATTGGTAGAGAAACTGTCCATTTTCATTCTTTACTAATCATGTTCTGAAATGTGAATGAATCAAAGCAGTGGATAGATGGATCCCTTTATCATTGTCAGGGAGTTTTCCACATCTTTTTGCTTGCAACCTAGTAGATATTGTAAGAAGATATCAGAGGAATCCTTTAGAAAAGAGTACACAAATCACATTAATGAAAATTATTGAATGGGCATTTAATTTAGGGTCACTTGCTCAGAGCTCGAGGCAACTCACCAGGAAGCACTTAATAACCCCTCACATCTCTGTTGCTCACCTGCAGGTTGTCGAATTGTTCTGGCAGAGGCTTTTAATTCTATGTTGATAACATTTTTTAGGCTTCCATTCATATGATTCCACATTGTGTGCTCTAAGGCACCATCAGAAATGATTTTTTTCTGCTTGGAGTCTGTAGTTAGCATCCCAGAAAAACGGCTGTGATTAGCCAAATCAAAGTCTTTCAAAGACAGCAGCCATAGCCCAGCTGAAGTGCTGCAGCTGATGTCACCCTATTAAAACACTGTCTTCATTTTAATCAGTTAGAAGACATCATTTTATTTAGTGCACACAGTGCATATAATGAACTGCTTCTTGCAGACTGAATCTTCAGGAGGTAACAAATGGGGGGCAGGCTGATAGTTTGTCTGTGGGGATGGTTTTGTTTTTTTTTTTCTTTCTTACTTGTTACTTGCTTCTGTACTCCAGTTGAAATTAGAATAAAACTGCTGATTCTTCTCATCACAGCTTAATACAGAATGACCCTCAGATACATTTGTTTTACAGAAATACTGCTTTTGTTCTCAGTACCCATGTAGCAGAAGGTGGGGCAAAGAGATTAAGCCCCATGTCTGTTGCACTTGCACTTGCTTACCTGCTTACTGGCAGAGATGCTTTTTTGGAAGTAATCTGATGTCACAGCTTTGCAGTACTCTAGTCCAAATCCCCTAACCTCTGACAGGACAGACCAGTTCCCTTGACAGAAGCCTGCAGTTGGTATAAGGTTTGTGATTACAGCTGGTTAACACTGATGGCAAAAAGCAGAAAAGTTTTCATTTTAAGAGAGTTTTAAAAAATGAAGATTATATCCAATTTAGCAAAACATGAAAAGTTATGGCAGGAAAACAAAATTGATTTTTCTTTAGAAGTTTTTTACTTTCATTAAATGTCAGAAAACATTCTTGCTCATACTAAGATAAAGCAAAAAAGAGTTGCCCTTCTCTCTTTCTCACACACACTTTCTCTCTACCCACCCCCTTTCTTCCTTTTCTCTCTCACCTCCCTCTTTCTTTCCCCCTTTTCTCTTTTATGTTGCCTCTCTCGCTTTATTTATCACTCATTTTCTCTCACACACCCTCTGTCTCTGAAGCCGTCTCCCTCATGGTCTGCCTCTCTCCCCTCCCCCAGTACTACTTCCTTCTTTCTCTCCATGCCTGCCTTGGAAACAGATTTTCTCTGGATACTTTTCTCCCCCCAGTTCAAAATTCTTGATCATTAGGGATCAATATCTCTCCCTTCCTTCCACCCCCCAAAACTACAATAGGAAAGCTTGTTTTTTTAATCCTTGCTGTCTCACAGCCTTTCAAAAACTTGATGTATGGATTTCATCAGGGAAATCATAAGCATAGTAAACATACAGACTTAGATACGGTAAAACAAGCAAAGGATATAAAAAAGAAATGCATTACAATTTTTAAACATATGACACACTGGTCTCTGATTTTCTACTCCGCTATTCGTTATTTTTTTACTTCCCTACGATGAGTTTGTATTTGCAGACAAGTATGTTGTTTTGCAGATGAGTGTCTCAGCTGAGACTGGGCTATATGAATAGCAGCTAATTTGGATGTTCAGTCTTTGACATCTAATGATTTGATTTCTGTTTCTTGAAGTTTGGTCAATCAAGAAAGTAGAAAACCCTCTCTTGGATCTCTTTGCTGTGTCCCTGAGCTCATGACATTGATTAAATCTTGTTTGATTAGAAGCTTTTAAATATAGATACATGATATTTAAGAACAAAATCCTAGTATTTACTTACTATACCTGTAAAAGCTTCTTTTATTTTGAAAACACTTATATTTCTTGTGTCTTCAGATCAATCCCTTGTCAATGGAATGTTTTTTAAACAGTTCATGCAAAAGTAATGAAATGAAAATCATCTAATAAAGATGCTTTTTTATCCCTTAGTTTAAGGTAAATGCTATTTACACAGCAAACAGTTTGGACTTTGCTTGCCTCTTTGTTAGAATAAATTAATCTTTTTTGTGTGGGATAATTGCAAACAAGACTGTATTTAAGTCTTGGACTCTAAGAAACAAAGCAAAACTCTAGATTCTGACAAAAATGAGAGCTCTTAGTCTTGCTACTATTGTTATCCAGAGAATGCCATGAATCGAAAAACTGTATTCTGCCAATATACATAGAAAATTATTTTCTTGTCTACAAACTCTTTATTTAACTGACCCATTTAAAGAAGCTATAATTGACTCTTGTTTATTTAGACATGTAGGTCATGTCTTGCATTGACAGTCTGTGATTATGTATTTATTTTTTTTCTTTCCTAATTTTTTATGTAAAATCCTTGTGTTCTTTGCTGTACCAATCTCTCTGCCTTTTTTCTTTGTCTGTTACCCTATTTTAATTTTTACATGTTTGATTTTTGTTTAAATAAATCTTTCTGTCAGTAAATTATGGTTTAGAGGGGAAAATGAAAGTGTCCAGGTTCAATCTTTTTCTTTCTTTATTAAAAAATATATGAAAAAGAATAAATCATTCTTCAGCCCAGTTTTACTCACTGGCTATAATGACAGAGAAGTAATAGTAACATGAAAATGTAAGTCTTGCATGGTTATTTCTAGCAGGTGATGATATATTAAACCTCCAGTTGTGTCTGAAATGTAAAGACACCTTTATTCTGCTTTAATTGTTTATGACTTGTTTAACCTTGCAACCAAGTATATTGCTTTCTCAGCTGGGTACTCAGCTGAGGTTGCTCTGTGGGAATACCAGCTAATCGTGATGTTTGCTCCTGCTGATGATCCAATTTCAGCTGATTGGCACAGATTTGAGTCCAGAGGAGAGCAACAAATATAATAAAGGGACTGGAGCACCTCAATACTTCACAGTGTAGACCACATGTATTCTACCTCTGCCAAGACTTGATCATAAAATGTAGGAATTTTTCTTCATTCTTATTATTCTTTAGTCAGCATAAAATATAAAGGGACTGGAGCATCTCCCTTACGAGGAAAGGCTGAGAGAGTTGGGCTTGTTCAGCCTGAAGAAGAGAAGACTGAGAGGGGACCTCATCAACACATATAAATATCTTAAGGGTGGATGTCAAGAGGATGGAACCAGTCTCTTTGCAGTGGTGCCCAGCGATAGGACAAGGGGCAATGGACACAAACTGAAACACAAGAGGTTTCAGTTGAACATGAGGAAAAACTTCTTTACTTTGAGGGTGACACTGGCACAGGCTGCCCAGCAAGGTTGTGGAGTCTCCTTCTCTGGAGATATTCAAAGCCCTCCTGGACGAAGTCCTGTGTAACATGGTCTAGGAGAACCTGCATTAGCAGGGGGGTTGGACTAGATGATCTCCTGAGGTCCCTTCCAACCTTTGCCATTCTGTGATTCTGTGCGACTCAGGATCATTTAACTTCCGCTGAGGAGCTGTAATGAACATTGGGATCTAAGGAACAAGCTGTTGGGGAAGAACAGGGATCCTGCATCTCACTGCTAGGCAGTCCAAAGGGAAAGCAGCCATCAGTCAAAGCATTAGCCAAGTGGCTATCAGGACACTGATAGCAGAAGTGGAAAGGGGCCCTTAAGAGCTGGCTTGAGAAACACACTCCTTTCAGCACAAATTATTTACATCATCCAACTCACCACTATAAAGAATAAAGCAGGTAGCAAGCATGTCTAGGTGTATCAGACTGGACACCTCATAGATAGTGTTTATTGATCAATATTGTGCTGCTATAATCTAGAATAGTGTGTAACTGGGATGCTGTTGCGCACTTTAAATACGTAACCAGGAACACAGCAGCTGTGTCACACATCTAAGAAAAAGCTTTAAATGATCCCTGGATAATCACAGGCTCCTACCATGGCTTGTGTGGAGATTGGTAATATGCAGTTCCAGACACTTTAAAAATCTTTGCTTAGAGAAATGTGTATTTTTTGATTGAGACTGAACATGGTTGATTACAATGTCCGAAGAAACAGAGTTTCTAAGAGGCCAAGGGAAGGTAAAAAAATACAGCAGGGACTGTATCACACAATGATGTGAAGTAGTGGTATATAATGGAATCTTTCCTTCAGATTTACTGTGAATTTTGCATGTGTATAAGCTGAAACAGATGGAGGGGGAAAGAGAGGAACTTTCTTCAGATGAATGGCAGCATTGCAAACTGCATACATGAGAAGGGAAATATGTTCACCCTCACAGTGCTACAAACCTTTCTCCAGAGACTCTTTGAAGTCTCCAAAGCCTTTTAACACATCTGCAGCAAAACACAAAGAGGCCATCATCACCTTGACCTCACAGACATCAGAAACCTTTAACAAATTGCATATAATCCTTATTTATTCACAAACTGTTGCATTTTATTCACACATGGATAGGCAGCAAGTATGTTCAAAACCAGACAGTACAAACAAAAACTTAAAAATGGTAGCATTTACTTTTCACTCTAAGGATCCTTCTGTTTTCTGTATGTGATTACATAAATTAAGGTCACTTCAACTTCAGCAGGTTAGATGACTGAGAAATTCTCAGACAGGGAGAAGTTGTTGGAAGAGTATTCAGAATAGAAATCTGGTTGATTCAAATGTTGGTGATCTTATCAAAATGAATTTAGTACTGTAACAGAGAATTGTACAAGGACCTGTATCAAAGATGTTGACTTTTAAAGTGAGACTGTTCCATTTCTGTAAATTTACAGACCCTCAAAATATAGAATTAACACACTTTTAACTATTGAATGTGATAAGGACAAATGGCTGTCTAGACAGGAAGTATGTTATTCTACAATCCTCAGTCATGCCTCAGAGCTTAGCTTTGGATATGGAGGGTATAGATACCTCCCAAAACAGAGTTAAGCTGAAACAAGATAAAACCTTACTCGATAGGCTTCTGATGCATTGATATCCCAGGAAAAGGGGGAAGTTCTGGGGAACTGGAAGATGTCCTCTCCCTGTAAGTTTAGAGTTTTATTTCTCTACCCTTACCATGGCAAATGATGATGGGAACAAGTGGAATCTGTGTGCTTTGGCTGCCTACTGTTTCTTCATTCTTTTTATCCAAGAGTCCTTGATTAGGTTTCTGAGGTCTGCTTTTCTGCTTTTTCTCCTACCTTCAGTCTCACAGGACTCCCTGACAGTACATACAAGATAACTATGAAGAAATTTAATGTTCTTTAACTTCAGGAAACTGACATACTAGGAAACTGCTGTTTTCCTGCTGATGTCAGTCTGTTTCAGATCAGGTTCTCTACAACATAGAAGAATCTTTAAAAAGTTTTCTATTTTGAGCCCAGAAGTTCTTCATTTTGCTAATTGCCAGCTGACATGGAAATAGTTTCTTGCTTTACTAATTGAGAATGTGCACTTGCACTTATTTTGTTTCACAGGTTTAGAACACATATATAGAGATACATTAATACATATATATGACACTAAACTTTTGAAGAAAAATGTGTGTATATTAAATAAACATGTGTGTATATATATATATATATAAAACCTAACTGAATTGCACGTATTTCCTGCAGGATTTTTAGTTACTTACAAAGTGGTGTCAATTTATTACTTTGTTTTCTGTGTTATGTGTTCTCAGTTAACTAATCCCATTTTTTTCCCCTGTAAGTTTTATCTTCCTTTCTTCCTCAAGGGTGTAGAAGACTCTAATGTGTAGAATGAGATGAAAAAGGAAGCCTTTTATGATATTGGTTGTTGGACAGCAGATACTTCATTAGTTGTGCATTGTCTACAGTACTGTTAACAATTACTAAGGCAATTATTCTAATTTTAGCAAGCATGGCCACTTCTCTCTGGGCTTTTTACTTGACACACTCCAGTTCTTCAGCCTGGGTATATTCCCAGAGCTATGTGAACTTTGCTGAAAAAAAGGATGATTTACCCCAGCTGAGATTAATGCCTCCATGTGTACTCTCCCACTGACACACTTCACCTCATTTAATTTTTGTCCTGTTTGACTCGCCTCCAACAGAAGACAAAGACATAATGAAAGGGAGAAGTCAACAGTTTCAGACCAGACTGCAAAAGACTTTCCATACTGATCTATAGGAGAAATGAAAGTCTTGCTCCTTCTTTCACTTCCTGGACCAGTGTGTATCTGAATGATGTGGCAACACCACTGTAAGGGAAGAGTGGTTTCATGCAACGCAAGAGTTTGCATTTGGAAATTTCATCTGATATTGAAAACATATCTTAGGGTGAGATCACTGGGATTTTTTGTCTTGAGTATACAAAAATTGTTCTTATTTAAGTCTGTGGGGCTTGAGAAAATTTTCCAAATGTGCTGTGCTGTAGCAGCAGTACAACTTCTCGGGGGTTAATATCAGCATGTGTAAAGATGCCCAAAGGTCCTGTAAATTTGACTTCTCAGTAGGAATCAGCTTAGGTCTAACTGTAAAATTGATGAGAAAAATCTGGCTCATTGAGAATTCTTCAGCATATTAAAAAAATAATTTCATAGGTTTTGATTTTTTTCATGTAGATCTTGATGTTGTTTCCTAAATAAAAGACAAGTGTCCTTACTTTGAAAGGAAGATTAAATGGTATTTTAAAACAGTATATCTTTCAGGGTAAAAACTTAACCAGATCAGTAGCTGTAGGTCCAGCAAATAAAACTCTGTCTCTCCTCATGAAATCACAGAATCACAAGGGTTGGAAGGGACCCCAGGAGATCATCTAGTCCAACCCCCCTGCTAAAGCAGGGCCACCTAGAGCATGTTACACAGGACTTCGTCCAGGCGGGCTTTGAATATCTCCAGAGAAGGAGACTCCACAACCCTCCTGGGCAGCCTGTTCCAGTGCTCTGTCACCCTCAGAGTAAAGAAGTTTTTCCTCATATTCAACTGAAACCTCTTGTGTTTCAGTTTGTGTCCATTGCCCCTTGTCCTGTCGCTGGACACCACTGCAAAGAGACTGCTTCCGTCCTCCTGA
>BOSO01026863.1:0-19146 GCA_018403395.1 Gorsachius goisagi
TCGACCTGCTGGCCACGCTAGTCCTGATGCAGCCCAGAGTACGGTTGGCCTTCTGGGGTGCCAGCGCACATTGCCGGCTCATGTTCAGCTTCTCATCCACCAGCACCCCCAAGTCTCTCTCGGCAGGGGTGCTCTCAATCCTTTCTTCCCCCAACCTGTATTGATACTGGGGGTTACCCCGACCCAGGTGCAGGACTTTGCACTTAGCCTTGTTGAACCTCATGAGGTTCACACAGGCCCATCTCTCCAGCCTGTCCAGGTCTCTTTGGATGACATCCCGTCCTTACATGTTAGTCCTAGGTAAGAGAGATTCTGTGAAAATGTGAGTAAGAGAAACTAGCCTATTTTACTCAAAATGGCAAACTATTCTTAATCTGACTTTAAGCAGCCTCATAAATAAATATTGGCACCAAGTTTCACAGTTCCCTTGGGTAATATAAGTTTATTGTAGTAAAGGAAATTAATAGACCAGTGATGCATATTGTACTTGAAGGTAGAAGAACAATTTGTAGTTCTACTAAGTAATATACTGGAGAGTTCCCATGTTATACTAAACTTCCTCTTAATTCTATTTTTTGGTTCCCTAATCTTTTTTTGTGCCATATGTATAGGTGATGTAAGGGCAGTAATGGAATTTTTCTTTCCTCTGTAGCTCTCTGAAGCCAGTAAAGATGCATTAAAATAGCTAGGTAATTTGGACTTGCTGGTAGTTTCCACTGCGTGGCTTACCAGTTCAGCACAGCAGACTATAATGTGGAATACATTCTTATATCATAACCCAAGCTTCTGGGAGAGACAGAACTGGTATTTCACCCTACTTATCAGTTGAATTAAGGAGTTGGGATTAAAAGATGAGTTTACATGTCTGCTGTACTGGCAGTTGCTTTGGAACATAAGTTCTTTCACAAATTCCAGACACAGATGTTTTAAAGGGAAAACAGGGAATCTTTTATCTTGCAGTGTTCAGCTTTGTGATCTAAAAGACCTTTTGTGTTTTTCCTCTTTTCCAAGGTGGCCTCAATCTAAGTTCTGTTGTTGTTTCATGTATTGAAAAACAGCTTAGCACATTGTGATACATTTAAATGTTAACCGAATGTCAAAGCACACTCCAAAAATCATAACAGCTAAAAATTAATAATATGGATGCAGTTCTTAGCAAAAGTTAGGAAATGGAAGAATATTCTGTGAATATTTAGCTGTTCTAGGCCAATTCAATATCAAATGTTAGATCTCTAGATGAGTTTGCACATGAAGGCACTGTGCAGTAAAACAAATACATGACACACATCAGGGTCCTACTTCTAACAGATAACAGTGTATACTGATAGCTGTGGGATGCATACTGTGCACCCAAACAATCTTGCATTTAAATTATATCCTTGGGAACCATCCAATAACTAAATATCTGGCAGCATCACAGAAAATGAGATGCAATGCAATTCAAATCTAGTATAACTTAATCAAGACAAGCATAACTGAAATTGCAACTTAAAATTAAATACGGAGTCATGATCAGAATACTATATTGACTGCAATAAAAGGCCATAAAGGTAGAACAGCAATGTATGTAAATCCTGCTGTGACTGCAAACTGTTATTAATTTTTCCATGTTTATCCAAAATATCCAAATACGATAAAATGGGAAGGGCAGACTTCTGAAACAATGGTAAGTGCTGAATTTGCAAATTGTAAAAAAGCATGCTCATCCATATGTTGTAAGCATGTTTATGCATCTGAAGAAGCTGTCAGTGTCTGTTTAGCAACAGTTAGGTGTCCTGTCTTGGAACTCCTAGGGAAGATCTATACCCTCACCTGCAAAAGAGCTATTTTAAGATAAGAGAATGCAAATGGTAATGTGGTTTTTTTGGTTATGGGGTTGGTTTTTTCGGTGTGTTTCTTGTGTTGGTTATTTTTCTTGTTTGTTGGGTTTTTTCTTTTGCTTTTTTTTAATCATGTATAATTTCCCATATACACTTGGTGTACAGAAGCTGCACAGAAATTAAGGGAAGATATTTTAACCCAAATTATGGAGGAAGAAAATACTGGTTCTACTTTCTCTCTTCTCTAAAAATGTCAGGGCGGGCATCTACATCTCTTTATGAAGTGTGTAGTCCAGCCACGCAAGGAAGCCAGGAGTAAGGGATGTGCACGCTAGTGGGTCAATTGTATTTGCCTTTCTTTTGTTTCAGTGAAGGCTGATGTAGCATATGTTACCCAGTTCCCCTCTTCTGTCCAAAGTAGTGGGAGGAGGGGGAAAGGAGCATGTACTCAAATAATTCAGTGTACTGGCCTGGTTCGCAGGAGGTTGTGGTTCTTGTGAACTACACTTCTGTCAAGGGAAACAAGATAGGGAGTTCCATTGACTCCGGGACAATAGAATAAAAGCCTTTTATTTTACTGAAAGAAACTGTTCGGGTTTTGTTATTTTATTTTTTTTTTAATGTGATCAGAGTTTTCCCAGAGCAAGCTTCAGTTTTGCAGAAATCACATTTTCTGCCAGAAAATTGCAAATTCTTTGTACATGCAAGATTTCTGTAGGAGAAAAAGTTGTGCAAGATGTTGTTTTGTTTGATCCAATTGGTAGCTCTAGTTGCTAGTGAAGTGCCTTGTTTTTCTAATGTGCTGATAATTCTCCAGCAAAACATTTCATAACCTCACTGGCATTTATAACTTCACAATTAAATTAAGTGTCATGGCATCACAGTTGTGTCTTGAAGAAAGAAGTGAAGATCTGGCAGGAGCCTGCATAGCTGTAATGATGATGCTCTTTATTGCTCAAAACACATCCAGGAACAAGATTAGACTCTTTATAAGTGTAGCATATTGGAAATGAAGACGTTTATCGTTATCATATTGGGACACAATATTATCCATTGCAGTCAAGGCAGAAATCCCCTTAACTGCAATGGGGTTGGAACTACATCCAATGTCTTCAATCATCACTGAAAAAGCAAACCAAAAGGCAAAACATTTCTCAGTTACAACAGTAGACTATGTATCTTCTTGCATTTTGTTCAGTGTGTTAGAAATAATACTTAGCAAAAATATTTATTACTGCTTCTGACACTTAAATGGGTTGTTACAACAGCTGTGTTCCGTCAGTTTGGCGCTATTTAACATAGAGGAGGGTAAAATCCCAATTTTATCTTGTGTGTTCTACTTTGCCTCTTGGGGAAAAGAAGAGTAAGGACTTCTCCCAAGTATCAACTGATAGGACGCAAGGAAATGGCCTCAACTTGCACCAGGAGAGGTTTAGATTGGATATTAGGAAAAACTTCTTCACTGAAAGGGCTATCAGGCACTGGAGTCCCCGTCCCTGGAGGTATTTAAAGAAAGGTAGGCGAGGTGCTTAGGGACATGGTTTAGTAGTGGACAGGTACAGTTGGACACTATGATTTTAAAGGTCTTTTCCAACCAAATGATTCTTTGATTCTATATTTTGGATCAATATCGCATTGCCTTGCCCTCTGCTTTTTTTCTCTCTTATTTGAGCTTTGATAACCTGGGAGGCCTGAACGTGCCACTTATTCTTTGTATGGGAAGAAAAGAGATAATGTACTAAATAATAATAAGGATTGCTTTGATTAGGAGTGGACTGGGCTAAACTTAGCAGGAAAGTAAGGTAGCAGGTAAGGTAGGCTTACAGATATGTTGTTGTTATCCTGACTGCATGCTGGAAGCTCCTTTAAGAAAGCTTGAAAACCACTACAACATTCCCACCTGCGCTTCAAACCCAAACATAACCCACTGTCTGGGGTAGCAATGAGGTACACCAATATAACGTTCCCCACAGTGCAAATTAATACTATATCTCTCTTAAGTAGCCATGCTAATTGCAGACATGAGAATCAGAACATGTCGGTGGTATGATTCATATTCCCTGAAGGATCAATGAACTGCTTTTAGTACCTGTAGGAAACAAGTAATGATATCTATTCCCACGCTGTTCTATTTTGCTTTTAAAGCTGGTAATCTTTTCTATATAGAGGGTAATACTGCCATAAACATGCTCAAGGGGAGAACAGGAAAAATATGGCACAGGCGATACATGTGCTTAAGATGGCATTGTAATAAATACTGGAGTAAACAAATCCAAGTGTACTTGCATATAGAGTGAGTAACTGTATTTAATGTGTACATATATTTTTACAGGCATCAAATAAGTGTCCTTTATATTTTGGCTCCAGTGAGAGCGCCTGGGGTTGACTAAAGAATGGTTGAAGGGAAACAAAGGAAGAGAAGAGCCTCTTACTGGCAAGCAGCCCACAGGCCAACATATGTTAATCCATGTCTAGATATATCTTTTAAGAGCAAATGTAGACAGCAATAAGACAATTTTTCTCTTAGACAATTCTCTCTGCAAGTCAACTGAAAGCAAGTTTTTGCCAATAAACCCCCCAACCAAACCAAACTTGTCCAGTTGGTCTATACCTGTCTGTCTGTCTATGAGGACTCCAGTTAGAGGTATTGGCAACTACAGTGCAAAGGTGTTTTAGGTATTACATGCTGCTTTATGCTGAAGGCAAGGATGTTCTAGGATTCTTCTTCTCCAAATTGTGCAAAATCATGTTTGTTGATATGCAGGTTGGAAAGGGAATGGTGGGATGACATTTGAGACCTGTGACATTGTGCCCAAGTAGTGCTGTCTTCATCCTCTCTGCAAAGCAGGTGGAGCAAATACTCCAAGGAAAAGAAGTTTCAAGCTTTAACTTATGTTCCAAAACATTTCAGCCAGCTTGGACTGAAAGCACACAAATACACAGGAGTGGGACTGGGCATTTGGGAGGAAACTGTACCTCCCAGGTTCTTGTGTGGGCTGCGTGGTGATGGCTCCTTACTGCTGGAGGACTGAATCCTAATGAGGTGGGAATAGATCAGCTCTGAGAGTCTACAGCATGGAATATGATGTAAAGGGTAAAGCAAACTAAGAAAAAGCACTTTAAAGTTCCAGTAAAGGCAAAACATTGTGGAAATGTGGAGAATTAATTAGCCACACTTCCCTTGCTACCTATAACCAAGGTAATTGGAAAGCGGCCTTTTTTCTAGCAATAGTTGTTTCTGCAGCACTTGATTATTTTTTTTTCTTTGTAATTTCCAGTTAGCTCAGCAGGGGTGAGCTATGAGACCATTACGACGTGCACCAAATGTCTAAGGAGGATGGCACAGTGTTAAGACCTCAGAAGAACTCCTCATGGTGTCAGTGCACAGCGCTGTAGGCAAAGCTGAACCTATTGCTAGCTTAGGAGCAGATGGGAGACATTTGAATTTTGTCTTCAACACTGTTGTGTAAGTGATAAAAGTACCAGAAATCTTATAAGCACTGGGCAGAAGGTTGAACAGAACAGAAGCACAGGAATGTCAGCAATGTCAAACATTAATTGGAGTCACAAGACAAACTAGCTGAACATGTACAGTATAAAAAAAAGCCCAACCTTTAATTCTGTGTTGTGCAGGGGCTTATGTTAAGCAAAGCTTGAGAGTTATAGATCAGTAGTGAAGACAGCAAACCATGGCCAGACTCCTTGGCTGCAGAAGATGTTCAACAATGTAGGAGGGAAGTTACATATATCTTAATACAAGGTTGGGCTACCTTTGTAACAACACCTACTGATTTTTATTTTTATTTCTTTTTAATGCCTTAACATACATATATATATGCAATATATTTTTTTACCAATTTATTTCTATGCAGATTAGTTAGGAGTTATTGCTGTTTCTGTGGGTCTGGTGATTGAAAGCTATTTGATTCTTCCTGCCTGGTTCTCAGTTGTCATTCTACTGTATCGATTTTCTTTAGTTTCAACAGAAGCAGATGGAGGTCGAAGTGACATGCAGTGAGTCAGTGGCTCTACCTGGAATAGCAACAGGAATCGTTTAGCTGCCAGATCTTTAGACTTGTGGACTTGTGTATACCTTAACGGGTGTTTTGTTTTGTGGGGTTTTTTTTTGTTTTTTTTTTTTTTTTACTTTGCATGTATGTTTCAGTTTTCTGATTTTGGTGTGTGATTTTTTTTTTTTTATTCTAAACTGCCTGAGACTACTTCTTTGTTTCATTGCTCATGATGGTTATGCTTGAATTGTGTTGTGTAAAATGGTGATGATACTGAAGACTGTTATGTGGCTGGAGAGATTTTTCTCATATGTGGTTGGCATCCTGATTGCTTTACAGAATTCTAACCCAGAAATCATAGGGTCAGGCTGTCTCACTGATACTTCTAAGTGAAGGATCATAATGTTTTGTGCTGTATCTGGAAACTTGGGGTAGGGGAGCATCATGAGGTTACTGCTTTATAATGTCGCTCAAAGTGAAGGTATTTTGCACCTGGAGTTGATAACACTATGGGTATTAGTGACACTGTCACGGTACGACAAAAATACTGACATGCTGGTTGGAAGGCCCTCTGGGAGATTCTAGTCCAACCTCCTGTTTGAAGCAGGACTGTCACCAACCCTGTCTGGGGTCCGACATTGCTTTCTCTAGCAATCCTTGAAGACCATCAAGGATAGGAATTCCACAGCTTCTTTGGGCAGCCTCTTCCAGTGTTGCATGGGCTTTCTGGTGGGAAAAAAAATCTTTCCGACATCCACTCTCAGCCCCCCAAGGTGCAATCAAGGGTTGCCCTTCATTATATGATCTGCCGCTACTGGGAGTAGTTTGACTGTTGTCTTCCCTTCAGGCAGTAGTAGGCTGCAATGAAATATTCCCCTGGCTCTTCTCTTTGCCAGGCTAAGCAAGCCCAGCTCCCCTGTCTCTCCTGATGGGTTATGTGTGCTAGGTTCCAGCTGTGCTGATAGCTCTTTGCTGGACCCTTTGCAGTTTCTCACAGTCCCTGAAGGGAGGGAAGATACAGGACATGCTGTTTGAGGTGCAGCCTTACCATTACAGAATATAGGAAGGTAACAACTTCCCTCTGTGCTGGCCATACCCCTGCCAGTGTAGCTCAGTATGCAGTTCACTTTATATATGACAAGAGTGCACTTGGTGGCTTGCATTCAGTTGCTGCTCAGCCAGCCTGTTCTCCAGCCTGCTCCAGGGGCTGACATCTGTAGTTCTTGCTGAACTCTGTGAGTTTCCTCTTAGCCTAATCCTCTAGTTTCTTAGGGTCACTTGAAATGGAGCTCTGCCACTGATTGTGTCAGCCAGTCTTCCTAATGTAGAGTCATCCATGTGCTCACTAATGATGCACTCTGTGCCATTTATGAAGATGTTGAACAGTGTTGGCTCTAGTGTTGTCTGTTTTGCTTCTTGCTGCCTTCCAGCTTGACCCCAAGCCATTAATCACTACCTTTCGAGCCCTGGCAGTCCAGTTAGCTAATTTTCAACCCATCTAACAGCTCATTTGTCCAGCACATCATTCCTCAGCTTCCAAATATGAATGCTGTGGGAGATGATGTCAAAAGCCTGACTGAAATCAAGTTATGTTACATCCATTGCACTCCTCTCATCCATGTAGACAGTCTCTGTATTGTAAAGGGCAGTCAGCTTAATCAAGTATGATTTACCTGTAGTAGATCTGTGTTGACTATTTTAATTACACACTTTGTCCCTCATATGTTTTGAGAGGGATTCCAGGAGGAAGTGCTCCATGAGTTTCCTAGGGACTGAGGTGAGGCTTATAGCTACCTAGGCCCTCTTTTTTGCCTTTCTTAGAGATAGGTGTAATGCTTGTCATCTTTCCTGTCAACAGAGACCTCCCAAAATCACACACATTTTCCACAGCGTTAGACAGCAGTCCTGAAATTATATCTATCAACTCTGAAGTACCTTTTGAAGCACATTGTCCCTCAACTTCTTTTTCCAATTAATGTACCTACAAAAGCCTTTCTTGTTACCCTGTCTCTTTATACTTTCAGGTCCAGATGGGTTTTGAAGCAATACTTTTATGCTTCACAGAATCATTTAGGTTGGAAGTGACTTCTTGAGATCAAGGAAGAACTTGTCTGAGACATTAAAAGTTGGAGGCAACCTTAGCTGTTCTCCTGAAACCCAGGGCTGTGGTCCAGTTTTTTGCCCTTTTCTCTCCTCTCAGGATCCTGAAATCTACCATCTCACAGTCAAGGCAGCTAAGGCTGCCTCTGACTTTCACATCTTTAAGTTCTTCCCTCTTGTAACTATGAGGTCCAGCAGAGCACTTTTTCTTGTTGGTTTCTCAGTTAGCTGTGGCAGGAAGTTTTCATCAATGTGTTCAAGAAGTCTCCAAGATTACCTGAGCCCTGCTGTATCATCCTTCTGGCAGATATCAGGGTGGTTAAGCTCTCCCATGAGAACCAGGATCTGTAAACACGAGGCTTCTTCCAGCTGTTGGAAGAAGGCCTTGTCTACATCTTCGTCCTGGTCAGGAGGTCTAGAGTAGATACCTACTACAACAGCACCCATGTTGGTCTGCCTGCTAATCTTGATCCATAAACTCTTGGCTGACTCATGACCCATCCCAAGGTGCAGCTCCATTCATTCCAGATGCTTTCTCACACAGAGGGCAACTCCTTCTCCTTGCCTTCCCAGCTTGTTCAACAACAAATAATACTTCACTGTTGGTTTTCTTGCCAGTTTTGTTGCCTTGCTTCCATTGCTTGTATGCTCCCTTCTGTGTTTTAGTTCAATGAGAAAATCCTGTCTTAGCCAGGCAGGCCTTCTGCTGAAACTCTTGGTCTTCCTGTGTGATGGGGTGGATTGTTCCTGGTTCTTAATAAGTTTTCTTTAAAAATCAGCCTCCACCCTTTCTGCTTGATGACTGCTTGCTGGGGAATTGACTTAGCAATTGCCCAAACAAGTTAAATTCTCCTGTCCTAAAGCCCAGAGTCCCAACTCTGCTGCTCACCTTCCCAGCTATCCTCCAGATCCCGAACTCTGTCATCTTGAGGTCACCACAAACAAAGTGCGTTGCAAGTACTTGCTTTGCATCTGGGATATTTTTACAAAAGGCAGCTTGAGGAAAAAGCTTCCCCATGTGATTCCTCATGAGCTGCATAATTTAAATATTAAGCTGCTTACATGATAATTTAACATCATAGTTGATGAGTTTACAACACTGATGCAAATTTTCTGTGGAAAACTTGCTTTTGGCTTTTGCAGGGAATCAGTTTGCCTTTAGATGCATGTATCATTGACACTAAATCCTCAGAGCAGAATCCAGGGTATTTTTAGAATGCTGATAATAAAGGACCTTGTTTCATTTTTATCTTGCTAATAGCGTAACCAATTGGATAACTAATTGAGTTGGCCAATTTAATATGATTAATCTGATTAAAACCCTACAAATCCAGTGCCATTGCCAGTTTCATGGGAATCCAGATTTCAAAACATTTTATAGTATGTGTAGGCATTTTAGGAGAGAGAAAAACAAGCAGGAGCAAATGATAACTCATCGGTCAGTTTGAAGGCATGTGGATAATACTCCTGAGTACTGACTGGTGTCTCTTTCCTGCAGAATAAGTAACCTGGGATAACATAGGAATATTAATTATTTGGAGGACTGAGTAGCTTAGTGCAGAAAGCTGGGATTGGTGCTAATATACTGAAAATTTGGGAAAGTGTGTTCTTGCAAATTACATTACAAATAAAACAAAACCAAAAATCAGTTTTCTTTAATGCTTACAGCAATAAAACCTCTTTGAGACCAAAATTTCAGAAGGCTTTCACCTTGCTGAAGCCCAAGACAACCCCTATTCCCATCCCTTCTTGTGAGTCAGCACACATTCAAATAGCTAGTTAGGAAGCGGAGGGGATCAATCCAGTTTAGAAATGAACCTTGCCATTACTATTCTGGTGTGGTGGGTTTTTTACCTGGATAAATTCTCTGATCCTGCCCCCACCATGGCCACCCGAGCACTAATGCTGATGCAAGAAAGGATGGTTAAGAGCGAAGGGGGAAGGCAGAGCAGCTCCTTTTCAGGGCAGCTCAGAGCAGCTGTGAAATGACAATTCTGGAGTGGGTTTCACGGCCTTAAAAATGAGGCAAGAAAAACTCAGGGACTTGCGGAAAAGCATAGAGCAGCACACCTTCCACCATTCTCAGCTGAAGGCAAACGCCATTGCATTTTTTCATATTTGCTAGTTAGAGGAGGCCAGGAGGAGCCAGAATGAGTTGTGTTGTGTTGTGCCCTGCATGGGGCTACAGCAGAGGCCAGGTTTATCAGCTGTGTAAAGCTGTTCTACAGCTTCAGGTCAGAGTGACAGAAGCAGCTCAGACCTATTGCCAGGGCTGCAGCGACACTTCAAATGACTGTGGTACCCAAGGTCTGTGGGCTGGCATCTGGTGGCCTACCTGCTATCTTGCATTGGCTAGGTAAGTTTTGCAGTGGTTTTACAGCATTAAAATACCACAGGAGCTCATCAGCCGGTTGGCTGTTTCAGTATTATCTTGCCTTTGTTTGCTGTTAATAAATAACAGGGGGAAAAAAAAAAAGTTGCATCCAAACCATTTGCTAAAGTAGGGAAAGCCAGGCTGACCCTTGCTTGCTAGAATCTATTACTGAATGTTGAGGCACTGCTGTAGAGCTTGTCCTGTGTGGTGACCCCTGAGAGCGGCAGACTGGAAGCCTTGCTGGGAGAAATGTGGTGCTGGTTTGGGTTTTCTGTTTTGTTCCCCGCCCTGCCTGCCCCCCCACCCCTTCTGAGATACTGATTTTCTTGGACCATCCTCCAATGTCAGCAGATGTACGTGTAGCAGAGCTCTTACACACAGCTTAACTCCCTTTAGTGCTCTTTACAGACAGCTGTGTCGCTGTACGAAGGGTGAAGTTAAAACATCTCACAGGGACTTACATGTGACCATCACTGACACAGAAGGCATAGCTTTGGTGTGTCCTTAATTTATTGCGCTTGACATGACATAGGCCAGAGAGTCTATTGAGGGATGAGAATCCTAAATCCATGGGTTGTTGGCCAGGCAATGTTTGCTTCTGGGGCTTTAATTTCTGGAATTGTTGCAATGCCTTAACCATGTCAACTAAAAGTCTTCATGAATTTTTTGCATTTAAAGAACAAGCAAACAGCTGCTTGTTACTAGTAAGTTTTCACTGCTTTGCAAATTAGATAAATTCCATCCCACAGAGGAATGGAAATTCAACGTGTTTTCAGGAAACAAGCATTTCAAATTGTGCCTATGCTTTTATTCCTTCTTCTACAAATATGGCTGCTCTTCTGTTTCTTTTCCTTAATGTCTCCACTGAGTAGAAAGACTCATTTTCCACTAAAATCCACTTGTTTTCAGCCAGAAAAGTTCTAGATGCAGATGGCCAAGATATGTGAAGCCTAGTTCTGCAGCACTATCATTTAAAGCTAAAATGTAATGTTTTCCCAACTAGGACTGGCTTAGCTTATTACAGAGCTAATCAAAGGCTCTGGTGTTGGAGACGTGTGAAATGTAGAGGTCCAGAAGGCTTGGCTTTTCTGAAGATAACCTGGTAAACAGGGTGTTTGTGAACATGAATGGAAACCAATGTCAGTGAAGCAGCCTGGTGGAGGGGTTAAGTTATGGGACAGCTGTAGCTCTTCCTATACCTGCAAAGCTGGTCTGTGGCAAGGAGGGGATGATAATAAGAAAATGAAGCTGGGACAGGAGACCAGCTGTTTGGCAGTTTTGGTGTGTGGCAGAGGTGACTAAGTAATGCCACTGTTCATGACGTGAGCAGTGATGGAAATGATGGGGAGGTTTTTCTTCGTTGTGGTAATGGTGGCGAGTCTTGCTATTCTTCAGCATGATAAAATGGCTCTGCCTGGTGACTTCTAACCAGAGATAAGGCCCTTAAAGGTGATCAGGCAAGTGATGCTCCATCCAGCACAAAATAGGATGTAGCACCATGCCATGCAGCAACAAAAGTTTTGAAGCAATATGGCAAATGACTTCAGTTAAGGTTCCTGATTATATGGTGTAGATGTAATCAAGTACAGCTTCAGTGGAATGAACCTTTTCCACATATTGTCTGTTATTTGCCTTATCCAATTGCATAAAGCTTGATTAAATAGTTACAGAATTAGTGGGTTTGCATCAGTAGACACTAAATGCTTAGAGATAAACATTCTGGCTAGCCACAGGACTTTCCAGATGGATCTGTTGTATCTGGGTGGATGTTTAGTTTTTCATTTATTTATAGCAGGAATGGCTTTTGTATCTGTTAGAGTACAGTCATGAATTTACTGAACTACCAAATAATTTATTTTCTTGCTCGCTTTCAGCTGATTAGAACATCTCTAGGTATCTCAGGATAATATGAACATCTGTTCCCTGGAGATTGACTCTTCACAGACAATAATCATAAAGCTAATGAATGGAGTGGAGAATGGTGTTCAGGAAACAACTAGGGACAGCTCTTGCCTCCCTTTGCTAACTCTCACCCTAGTATTTCATTCCTTTCAGCAGATTGCCTTTCTTCACCCTACAGCAAACTTGCCAGATGCAATACTCCATTTTCTTCAGAGAAGGAGAGAAAATCTGTTAGTGACTCTGGGACTTGAACAGCTTGCTCTAACAGTTTGTTTTAGCAGATCATCAGAAATGGACAGTCCTGTCTCCCGTCCCACCTGCTCTGAGCCCTAGAGCCCAAGACCAGAAGCGAGTCTCGTTCCAGCACTCACCAGTGTTCTCAGAGAGAGATCTTCTCCCATAATTTAAGACGAGTGAAATCGATTGCTTTCCTGGTACGCTTTTCAGTTTGCTATTTTTAATGACTGAAGTGAATCTGACACCTAATTTGCACTTGTTAAAACAGGCTTAGGAAAATGTGTTGTAAATAAATCTTAAGAGGAATATAAATTAGTATGGTTCAGGGTAAAATAATTTCCCTGTTGTGGGTCAGAATGAAAATAATGTCGAGGGGAGATTATTTCACTTCTGCACGCTGGAGGATTCTTGTACCTTTTTATGTAGTATCTGATGTTGATCATCACTGGAGACAGGACCGTAAATGGACCTCAAGTCTTAAGCAGCATGACAGCCCTGTTGTTCTAAAGCAGCCAGATAGGTGTTCCCTCCTGGGTCTCTCCTGGATTACAGATGTGATAAAACAGGCAAACAAATGTCTGTGTGTTAAGCAGTGAAATAGCTGCAGATGAGAGAGAGCTCTGTAGCTTCTGCAAGAAACATGGATATAGCTAATTCAGCATATGTAATCTTACTGAGAATGTATAGAGGCCAGGATGGGAGAATAGCTTGGGTTTGGCTGTAGCAAAATGAAATTCAGTAGGCTTAGTAAAGTATTGTACATTGCCTGCTGTAACAGTAGCTGCTGCAGTTTTGTGACTTGGATAACACTCTTTTGACTTGTGTCTCATCTCAGGGGGCAGCTAAGAAAGCTTAGTCCCTGCCCAGCACTGTTGTTGTGTGGTTTGTGGTGTTTTGTTTTTTTTTTAATCATATACCTTCTCCTATATCACCTACCTGATGTTTGGGAAAAGCTTTGCTGTGATGGGGAATCTGTTGGGTGGAAGATGAATGTCCTGTGTGGGAACAGGGCTTTTATTTCTCCTTTTTTTTGTATTTACAGGAACAATTTCAGTTCTTTAATTGTGGTTTTAGTCCATTTTTAACTGTATTCCTCCTTCAAATTCTGTATGCAAAGATTGCTCATCATAAATATACTTATTTTCTGCAGCATCAATGTAGGTTCAGCAGTAGGTGTCAGTTCAATATTGGATGAACTATTTAAATGTCTCTCCAAACCTTTTCCTTCTCCATTTCATGGCAAGTCAAAGTCTAGCAACTGAAAGGAAATCACTATGGTTACAGCACCCGGTTCGAGCAATGACTCCAAGATTTAAGGCTTACTGCTTGTAGCAAAATATATATATTTGAGACACCCCCAGACATTTGTTTGCAAGTGTTAAAACAGACGTTGACAGTTTTAGATAATTGCATTGCAACACTTTGCTTGCAAGACAGTGGTCTGCTATTATAAGTGGATTGCTTACATAAGAAGTGAAAAAATACACACTAGTTTAAAACATAGCTCAAAGCAGTGTTGGGTTTTTAAAGTCAGAAATCTAAGATTTAATCACCACCTGGTTAGCAGTCTGTGTCAACACTGTCAGACAAAAAAATGATTGAATGTTGATTCCTTCCCAGCTGCAGATATTATCAAGACGTCACCGTGGGCTATTTTTAGGCGTTATGAGATCTATGAACATTATGAAGCACCTAAGTTTCTGAAACCTACAGCAGATGACTGCATGACCCAGGTGGTTGGTATTTCCTATGTTGAGGTCTTTCACCCCAATTCGTATCTAATTTTAATCCAGTTGCTTATGGATGGCAGAAAATTGCTGACCTACCACAGTGCTCTACAGTAGACAGGGATCCATCCATAAGCCAAATTAGCAACCCAAGATCAGAATCCCACAGAGAGATTTGTTGAGACACCCAGCCATTCCATAACATCAAGCATGCAAATTGACTTCAACAGAGTGGCTTGTGTGTGTGAAGTTGGACATGGGATGAGTTTCTTACGGAACTGAAATCAGTGCTTAGAGGAATGTAGGTGCCTGAGTGCCATTAGAGCAGTGCTCATTGGGGGCTCTGCTCAGGGCTAAGCCTAGCGGGAGAATCTGAACAAATAATTTACGCTGGCAAATGTCTCTTCTGGCTGTGGCTCAGGCATAGGAGTTAATATGGATGGGGGATGTCTAGTCTGGACCATTCTGTCATTCAGGTCAATAAACTCTTGTACAAGGTTGTCTTTATGCTTTGGACAGGAAAAGGTGGCTCAGAGTTCCCCAAGAACTGAATTTCAAAACATGAGTACAGCAACTAGTGCAGATCAAGTGACCCGGTATCACAAAATGTGATAATGGGGGGGGGTTTATTTCATTTTTAGAATGGCACTACTTGCTAATCTTGAAGTGTTCATTATCCTATAATACCTATTCTCTAGATTCTTTTTCTTAATGAAGTGTTGAACTTAATTAGAATTTTTAAGCAGATGTTTAAGCAAATGTCATTCAAAACATTTTTCTACATTAGCTGTCAACAGCACACAGCATTTTTCATCTGTTATATATTTTTTCTACATTTTTCTTTTTTTTTTTTTTTTTGTCTTTCAGGCAATTGAAATAATTACGTAAGTAATCTTTTCCATTTAGTGACTCCTCATAATTGGCAGGGGGGTTTTTTTGTCCTGAATCTATTAAATAAATATAATATTGGATATGGAATTTTATCCAGACAACAAGTCTTTGAACCTTATAACTAAGTCAACTGTATTTCAAGCAGTTAGGACATATTTACCATTTTTCTTTGGCATATGAATTAGGAGGAAGCTGCTGTTGCTACCACTTGACTTTCAGACTGAGGATGTTTGAAAGGATGCATTGTTTCAGATTAAGCTTCATTTGTATCTGAGGCCTGTGGTGGGTAATTGCTAACTCTTTTTGCCCTGAAGTTTTTTGTTTTATTTTGCTCAGAGGAACCTTAAGAATTATGTTAATTGGTTTGTTTGGTTTTTAAGGCCACAAGGGACAAAAGTCGAAACAGATGGTGATGGAATAAAATGCAACATGTGCTCAGTGAACGTAGATCATGTCCATTCTTTTTTTCTCTGATAACTGGTTTCCTAGACAAAAGACATGTAGTGGATCTCAACTATCTGCTGTTCAGTAAAACATCGTGCAATTTAAATTGGAGAAGATGGGAATTAGTACAAGCACAGTAGAACAGTTAAGAGGATGTGCAAGTAGTGTGTGCTGAACATAAAAGAAACATGCCAAGGGAGATTTCAGGTGGAAATCCTTAAGGATCAGATTTGGGACTAAATTTCATTTTCTCTTTTATTCTCTCTGGCACAAAAAAAAAAATCAAAATGTGCCAATGAAATTTGCAGTTGGTATTAAAGTAAGGATTTACTGTCAATTTCATGGAGTATCAGAAAAATCCCAATGATAATCTTGAATGCTGGGGTAGTAAGAGTGGGATTATATTCAATACTGAAAAGTCACAGACTATGAGACTAAGGATAACGATTTATTTTATAAACTGAGATCTTGTTGGAGAATGGGGTGAAGAAAGATATGAATATTTATCTCTCTCGTGTACAGATGTGATTGCAGAAATAGGATCCTACTGTGTAGGTGAGTCAGGTGAGTCACGGACATAACCTTGCTGTCTGTGAGCAAGCGGGGCTGGGAATGCTGGGCATCATACTGGTCATTCACAGAAGGACCAGTTAACCACCCAGGAGATTAATTCAGGCTGGGGCAGTTGCAGAAAAGGGCTGTGGCAGGGTCGGGTGAATGGAGAGTGGGGTCCTGAACTCCAAGTCCAGCCTTGGGTGGACAGCAGCAGGCTTGGTTAACTGGAGTTTGGGAAATCTGCATGCTACTATACTGGGATCCTGAATCGCTCTTACGTGAGCTGTGTTCTGCTGCATAGTGGTAGGCTATAAAAGTTGGACTGATCATCATGCAGGCAGCCAGAACATACCTCTGAGACACTTGATGGTCTTGAGCTATCACCAAATAAGATCTGGCTGAAAAACTCTGAAAGGTGTGGGAAATGCATAGCACCAGCAGCGGCTTTTAAAGGGTGAGCTAGACGTGCGCAATGTAGCACTTCTACAAGGAAAGACTGGCAGGGCTACCTTCTCTGACTATCAGTGTGACGCCTTTGCTTTACATGCCGATGTGTCAAAAATGCACTTCTGACAAATACTGTGTTTTATTGTCAGCATTGAAACTATAGTTGGTAATGCTGGATCTGCCTCTCCTAAAGCTGTAGGTGTTCCCTCACTTGTGTGCTGTGGGTAGGAGAACAATTCATCCCACCCCCAAGCTTCAACATTATCCTGATAACTCCAAGGATGCCTGCAGGCTCTAAGCGAAGCTGGGCTGCTGTGTGCTGCTCCCTGCAGGTGGGAGAAGACCATTTAGAATCATAAAATTGTTAAGGGTGGAAAAGACCTTTAAGATCATCAAGTCCAACTGTTAACCTAACCCTGCCATTCCACCACTAAACCATGTCCCTAAGCACCTCATCTACCCATCTTTTAAATACCTCCAGGGATGGGGACTTGACCAGTTCCGTGGGCAGCCTGTTCCAATGCTTGACAACCCTTTCTGTGAAGAAACTTTTCCTAATTTCCAATCTAAACCTCCCCTGGCGCAACTTCAGACCATTTCCCCTCATCTTATTACCCGATACCTGGGAGAAGAGACCAACACCCACCTCACTACAGCATCCTGTCAGGCAGTTGTAGAGGGTGATAAGGTCTCCCCTCAGCCTCCTCTTCTCCAGGCCAAACAACCCCAGCTCCCTCAGCTGCTTCTCATAAGGCTTGTGCTCCAGACCCCTCACCAGCTTTGTTGCTGTGTTGTTGTTGCTTTGGTTTTTAGGAGAAAGCAATTTCAGTTAAAGTCGCATGGCAAAGATCTGTGTGTGGGGAGATACCCTGTGACAGGGGGTGAACAGGGTACAGGGTCATCTGTAGCCATTTGATTGGAATCGCCATTTAGATCTTTATTATGGTTTTCTGGGGAAGGTGATGGCTGAAAAATGGAATAAAGGCAGGAAGGTGAACATGTGGAGGAGGTGGAGGGAGAATGAAATACTGGGACATGGCTAGCTCTTCAGAGATTAAAAAAGCGACCAGGAGGGATCAGAAGACAGTTCAGGAAATTCCTTTTCTGAATAATATTTTAAGTGAAGTCAGGGAACTGCACTCAATTCCATAAAACTTTCATTTCTAAGGCACAGGAAAAATAAAAATGCAATAGAAGGAGTTTAAGCAGCAATGTGCTGGACAAGGAAAGAGGCAAGCTTGAATGTTGGTGTGTCAGGAAATAGTAGCATCAGAAGGAAGAATGGTGTGGTTAGGGTTTGTTGTGTTTGGCTGGTTTTTGGGTGTCTTTTTTGGTCAGCAGAAAAATGGAAAAATAATAATATTTTTGTACCACCCAAAGCTAAAAACTTCAATTTTCTTGTCAAAGTGAAAGTTCCTCTAAAACGTTTTTGAGCAAATGACACCTCACATTTGTTTTTGGTTTTTTATAACAAATTTATCATAAATAATTAGGTACAAATGAATATACTATAAAAATATAATCTTAAAAATCAATATATCAGGCTGTTGACACAGTATTTTTTATGCTAGAGAGGTAGAAAGTCTTCATAAGAATTAATGAATATAATTTTAAAAAAATGTTTCTGTTCTGAGAGGCCTTCCCAAAGTTCCACCTAAATTCTTCAAAGCGTGTGGGTGTTCAGACTCTTTCTAAGCTATATCTACAAGTCTTTATATGAATTACAGTATCACGCAGGCTGGAGGGAAGCTCCAGAAAACCTCCTCCAGCTCACAATATGTTGGAAGAGATCAGGCTTCTTGGGGCCTCGTCCAGTTGAGTTTTGAATATCTCCAAGGATGTAAACTCCACAACCTCCCTGGGCAACCTGTTCTGGTGTTTCATCACACTCACTGGGAAAATCTTTATCCTTATGTTCAGTCAGAATTTCTCACAGTCCAACTTGTGCCCCTTGTGTCTCATCCTACCCTATGATGTGCATAAGTGAAATACTTCATTAGAGCTGATTGTTAAAGATGTTGAACAATGATAATTGACTTTTAATTTCTTCTATATATTCATGCACAATGTTTTAACATTCTTTTTTGAAGAGGAAATTTCTCTGCGTTAAAATCATGTCACAGTAGAATTATATGTAACCGTGTAAGACAACCTATGGTTAAAAGCTTCAAGGGTGTTGTAATTATCTCTAAAATATCTTTTGCTCCACTGAGTTTATATTTGAAATTGTGGCTGAAATGCTTAGCTTTAAATATGTAGACCAGAAAAATCAAGTAGACCAGAAAATCAAGTAGGTCAAAGGTCTTTTGTAATTTCCTAAACAATCTTCACCTACAGGTGAAGGGAACCTTCTCACAGACATGAATTGGGTCAGTGGTTTTAAACCCTCAACTGCTGGTGGGGAACATCTGTGGGAACAAGTATGGAATCTGCAGGTGTGGCAGCTGAGCCAGACACTGGAGATATCCTTGGCCTTGTCAGTCATGAGCTGTGGGATAACTGAACAAGAGCTAAGTGAAAAACAAGGTTAATTCTGCGATCAATGGATCTTGCAAGATGAACTTTGTTTCCATATAAGGCTTGGACTCAGTGCTTGCCAGATAGCAAGGTGATAAGAGAAAAGTAGAGGCTTTGTTTTG
>BOSO01026865.1:0-14793 GCA_018403395.1 Gorsachius goisagi
AATCAGCTCTGCCTGCAGCCTTCTCTTCTCCAGGCTGAACAACCCCAACTCTCCCAGCCTGGCCTTATAAGAGAGGTGCTAATCAATAATAAAATCCACCAGAGTGAGGTTATGAAATCCAAAAATAGATTTCAGTGATAGTGCTGGGAGGGGAAAGTGGGAACCTCCAGTTCTGCTACCATTTTCCTTCATCTTTGAGAAAGTCATTTGCCTTTGCACATCTGCAGATGGCCTGCTGTAAGACTCAGTGAAAGCTATCTGCGCTTTCCAGGTGAAGAATCTAAAGAATTGCAAAGTGCCATTAAAAATGCCCTCCTCTTGCCCACCTCCCATGCAGAACAGGTATTATGAACAGCTCAAAAGCTGACTGACATTCAGCTGGGCTTTGTTAGGCCAGTCAGCAGAAAATGCAAGGCCCTGATCAAAATGGATGATGGATTCCCACAGGGAACTTCTTCCACCAGGGTTGAAGCCACTTGCTTAGTGTGAGTGACGTGCAGGTAAATGAAATAATACCCTACCAGCCTGCTGTCGTTGGAAAGGAATACAGATGGAGCCTGAACTGTCAGGCTGGAGCTGTCTTGAAGGTCAGAGCATTTTATTTAGCAAGAATCAGTGTCATTTGTGGAGATGAAATCTGTTCAGACTTTAATAGGATAAATCACAAGGGATATTCCAGAATAAATCAGAAAGGCGCTTTTTTTTTTCCCAAAGTATTAAGTAATTTGAATGAAGAACTAACTTAAGGATCTTTTAAGCAGAGAATAATTCAGTAGTTTTTATGTGTCTGAAGAGGGGTTAATTTTCCTAACACAAAGGTTGAGGGAGAGAGGAAATTTCTTATTATGAGGAATAGAGTCAACTGTGATCGACACTCAGGTTTCTAACCAGCTTCTCCTGGAACGATTCCACTAAGTACAAAATTGTGAACTATGGCCTATACGTTTATTACAAATTCTTGGGACCTGATGAGTTTGGACACCTTGAAGGTGTTCTGGAGAAAAGTAGAGACTTTCTCCTACTTGTTCTAATTACTACTTAGCCTTTCTCGGAAGGAAGGAGACCTGTGCTCAAGCAGCAGGTGACACGAGTTTGATCTGTTGGTTTCAAGCGTAGAAGAGGTGCGGCTCAATAAGCCCTAGTAGTAAACACTTAATTTCCATAAAAGAAGTTAACGAGTTTAATGTCAATATTAAACTGTAGATAGAATCTTTGAATGACAATTTTTTACATTGTGTCTAAACTCATCGAGTTCTTTTTTTCTGGTCAATCCCATTGAATGCTTTCCATAAACTGGATTCTAGTTTATTCATTTCTTCAGTGTTGGGCTCATTTAGTGTTGTAGTCATGGACCTAGAAGCTTTATTTTTCTGTCTGCTCACCCCATTTTCTCAGCCACCCTTTCCAGTTTTCAAGGAAGCAGTGAGTGAACGGGGTTTAGCAGGGGTCTGACATTCAGGTTCCTCAGTGCTGCTCCTAGTTCAAGTTTTAGGGCAAAACGTGGCACTTTAAGGACTGTTTTGTTTCTCTCTTCATTGAGGTCCAGCTGAATTTGGTGACAGGACTCCCCCTGATCTCCACAGGGGCAGGATAGGACTCTAGGGTCTTTGCTGGAGTCAGCAAGAGCAGCAGATAAGCCCCGATGCAGTGATCTTCCAGAGTACATCTTCAAGGGCTTTATATGTGGGAGTCTGATTTGGGTGTTTTGTCCTGGGGTCTTTCTTAGAAGGAAAGATTTTATTTTAATTTTTTTGCTTTGTTTTCTGTACCTAGCATACTACGCTTTCCCTTCACTTTCTGGCACTGCACTAACACCAGTTTCAGGACTCTGTCCGTATTAAGTAAATTAAGCAATCCCAGGCATTGGAACTCAACCTATTCCTGGCATGATTTTGGTTCTGACCAGTGAGCCCTTTCCTTCAGTAGCTGCCCTCCATGCCAGAGAGCACCCCAGACACAGTGGCTGGTAACAGATATAGCTGAGGATCCTGTGCTGTAAGACACCCTGTACTAACATTGTCAACCATGGCACTGCTTCACTTTCTCAGTCTGTCTGCCCTGCGCATTTTTATTCTCTAAAGTGTTTGCATTGCCTGTTGACTGAAGGAAACAAATCATCTGAAAAATAATAACGTCATACCCTTGTTTTTCAGCCACAGCCCAGCTCATAAGTATTACTTGACCACAGATCCAATCACTGGCTCCATCTACCTCTCCGACACCAACAGCCGACGTATCTATAAAATCAAGTCAACCACATCAGTGAAAGACATTGTGAAGAATTCAGAGGTCTTGGCTGGAACTGGGGATCAATGCCTCCCGTTCGATGACACCCGCTGTGGAGATGGAGGCAAAGGCACTGATGCTACCCTTACGAATCCCAGGGGTGAGACTGCTTCTTCTCCACAGGTTCTTTAAAGGGGTCTTTTTGAAGGGGGCTTGTTTAGTCATGCAGAGACTGGTCTCCTCACCAGTTCAGAAAATACCCTTGGATTTTGCAGGCCTTCCCAAATCAACCCGCAATCATACCCTAAGGTCTTGCCTCTGGAAATAAGTGGGTATGTCCCACCCTCAGGCAGTGCTGGTTCTTCTTATTGGGGTGGATGGGGGAGTGCCAAACTAGAGGGGTGTAGTGGTGGGCACATGTCCAAAGGGCAATAGAATAAATTCATCCATCAGTTTTATACCCACTTAGCCACTATTCCTCCTTACCAAGTAACAGTGTTTGGTCCTTCCCAATCTGGACTGGATTCATTTACATTCAGTTCACTGAAGCTTTCTTGGCATTAAAAAAATGAAAAGCTCTATAAGCATTGCTATATATATATAAAAGAGCAACAAAACCAGCATACAGCTCAGAGATATGTAAATTGAGGTTTATACATTGACATTATGTATCATGGCATCCAGCTTCAATCCTGGAGTGGGGTAGATACTAATTTCAGTATGGGAATGGTCTAATTCAGCGTGACTTCACCTGGCTCCCGATTAGCTTACTTAAATGTGATAAAAGCACAGCCAAATCAGAATAAAAGCATCACACAACCTTCATGACTGTGAACTAAATTGTTCAAAACAGGTTTAGCCAAACATATGCAGTCCTGTGTGTAGCCAAGACTTCAGTCTGGCAGTCTCAAGGTAACAAGCTCTGCATATGGAGGATGTCGCTCCTCCCAGCTGTCCACAGCTCCTCAGGAAAAAAAAAAAAACCACACGGAGGGTATAGAGATGAGGTGGAAGATACTTGTTGGTGTCCGCATCTTCTGCAGTGTCTGGGAAGAGGGGAGAGAAGGACCCCCATGCAGGAACACTTTTAGAAATTTGGCATTTTTGCCTGTTGTGTGTCTTCTTGCCCAGCTGTTAGGATTGTGAGGAGTTATTTATAGGTTCTTGGCTTCGGCGTCAAGGTGCTGCAGGTTTCCTTTTTCCTTGCATGTGGGAGTGGTAGCTCCCTCCTTCCTCACCATGCCAATTTTCAAGCCTATCCCAAATTCTTTGTAAAGCTGCTTTTCAACAAAACCTAGGGATCCTTTAACAAGTTATTTGACAAAGAGCAGGCAAGATGAAGACAGCTGAGGTGTTGTTTGTCCTCTTGGCTTGACTTCTCAGGAAGTTATTTTTCTTGACGTAGAGGTGACATTATTGTTACTGAATCCAAGAAACCCAAACTGATTTAGTGACCTTTTGTGTCAGTTCTAGTTGTGATTTTGTTTTTTGTTACATGTCGGCTAGTTGTCTCCTGGCAGGATGCAGAAAAATATACCTTGGAAGACCTGTTTTCTGCCAAAAAGCACTGAAAGCCAAACTGCTAGCCTCATAGTGTTCAAAGGGCCCAGCATGGTTTCCGAGCACTCCAGACTCCCATGAGGTGACCATTGTATTGGGATAAAGTATTGCCAGAGGCACAGATATAGAAAGGGAACAGCTACCTGTGGTCAGGTTGCAGGGTAGAAATTGTCTCACTGAAATGAGAGGGCTGAATGAAAAGAAAATGAAGTGACTCGGGCAGAGAGATTCAGGCAGGCCAGCAGATGAGTCATGAGATCAGGGAATCCAGAAATCTGTAATACGATTTTCTACACCACTTTGATGTTCAACCAGTGCAAAAATAAACCCCCAAAAAACCCATCCCACAACTTTTGTTGGACCTTTGCTCTCCCTTGCACAAGATAAAAGGAATATTTTTCATTTCCCTACATGGGTGGATGTTGCAAGGTTTTAGATGAATTATGTTTCTGCTTTGCTATGGGAAACAGGGCTCTGGAGTTCAAAGCTTTCAGCGCTGAAATCCTTCTTGTTGGCAATTCAAGCTCTCAGGAGGCCGTTCTTCCACCTCAATCGTATAATGGCAAAATGCATGCAGTCATTCCTCACAGCTCTGAAATTTCACGAAATTGAAGTAAATTGAGGGTGAAAGAGGAAATGACACAAAGCAAAATGGCAACAAGAAAATAATAATCCAGAAAGCCCACACTGCCAATGGAAAGTTCATAAACAATGTTCCCTGATCTGGTTCTAGCCTGGGTTTGCAAGGTCTACGGAGACAATAGCTTTGGCAGGTGTGACTCACTTCCCATTCACCTCAATAAATGATTAACAGTGAAAACTCACACTGACAATATAATGTCAGCATTGTTCATACCTTCGTGGCGGTTCATCCTAGCAGAAAAATCCAGCAAATGCTCTTCCTTTATGTGACTATTTCATAATAGTTCAAAATAAAAATGATTTATGGTACAAGTCACCAGTTGGCCTCAAGTTACCCTCTGCTTCCCTGTCTTGGCAGGGGAATAAACACTCATAAGCGAATGGTCAGAGGAAATTAGAAAACGATTCTGTAGCTATAGAGATATCTGCTGGCCAGGGAAGGACTTGGAAAATTCACTTCTTCAGGAACCACCATTCTTCATGGGACTCTGCTTTTTAAGGCTAAAGCTATTTCTTTGACTGAAGATCGTTTCTTTGTTCAAAGTAGGATTTGTGTATTTTAAGGACATCTTTGCACTTGTTCCAAAATTGTAAGGAAACAAGGTCTCACTTCCACTTTCATCATGTTTTAATTAACTGATATTTGCAGCTTGCTGGAAAATACACTCCTGCCAGATGCAAAACAGCAATTCATAAAGACTGGAGAATCACTTGTGAGGTGTCAACATATACTTTTGCATCTGTCTCTTGGACCAGCCAAGCATTTGGTCTAAGTAGATTTCTTGGCTTTCTTCTCAGTGGAAAGAAAGTGGTACCCTGAAGGTGGTTCATTCTATGCCAGTGCACGTGTTCAGGGTAGGATGAACCATGTTCTGGAAGTGCTGATCTCCTGTCTGGAGATCAATCTCCTCCTGGAGGTGCTAGCCTGAAGGATGAGGTCCCCTCCCCAGCTAACACTGTTCAGAGTGGTTCTCCACTTTCTGAGCAGCAGCCTTTTCCACACTTCTTCCAGTTCCCACCTCACCTCCCATGAGTTCAGAGTGGATAATTTCATAGAATCATAGAATCACAAGTTGGAAGGGACCTTCAAAGATCATCTAGTCCATGCTCCCTGATGTGGACAGGAACATCTTTCACTAGATCAGTTTGCTCAAAGCTCTATCAAACCTGATCTTGAACACGTCCAATAATGGGGCATCCACAACTTCTCTGGGCAACCTGTTCCAGTGTCTCACCACCCTTGTCACAAAAAAATCCCTCCTTATATCCAATCTAAATCTACCCTCTTTCAGTTCAAAACCACCATCCCTTGTCCTATCAATACATTTCTCTGACATACCTTCTGGAAAGTGGTTCTTATCTCACTTGAGGACTTATCTCCTTTGCGGACTCCTCCATTGAGGACTCCCTTTAGATGATCAGCTTAGACAAGACATTAGGAGGGATAAAACCTGTCCCAAAAATTTCACCCTTCTCCTGTCTTTGCCTTCTCTGATAAAGGTAGGCTATACAAATACAGGTAGAGCAACAGATACAATAGTGGTGGCAGTTGTTTGGTCAGGGTATTTATCATAGCTATTAAGAACCAGCCTGATACTTCCAATTCATTTGCCACAGAGCACAGCAAAGCTTTCAGATGCTAATGAATTTCAATATATCCTTGCAAATTAAAGTGTTACCACTTTCTAATTATCATCTGCTAATAATGATCCTCTTCTACAAGCAATCTAAAGAAAAATTAAAACTCCAGCTTGTCAGAGCATTTGTTTTCATCTGAGTACTCACCAGTGGTTCTCCTTGGGAAAATGTTGTGGCAGAGAAATTACCAAGGAGCCTGCAATTAAGAGAGATTGCAGTGACAAGCCTGACACAATAAGAAGGTTTCAGAAGGGACTTGGGGTGGGAGGGGGCATCTCATTCATTTAGCACCACAAAAACAATGGAAAATGAAGTAATTAATTCGGGGACAGATTGTTTCCTTCACTGTGTCCTGCTGCATGTGTAAACAAAATCTCAGTTGTTCACTAAGTGTTCACGAGTTCAACAGAATTAAAAGAAGAAACTCAACCCTCTGCAATCTGTTAACATTTTTATTGTCAAATAATAATGTCAGGGCCATTTCAGGGAAGACCAGAGGCCAACTGAACAAAATGTTTGTCTCTTACTGTGGCCAGAATAGACACGTAGGGAAAGTGGCAATGATAGAGCAGCCTTTCCCTGCTAACACTCCGGATTCTAATCATCGACATTTAGGGGACTTTCTGAAGAGGCTGCAGCTGGACCTGTGCTTAGATGCCACCATCAGTTGGTCTAGGAACCTCCCTGAACAGCTAGTTTTGTCCTTTCAGACATCCTGTGCTAATAATTTCCACAACTTATTTAGCCACAGAATGAAAAAGTGTGATCTTTTTGACACCAGAAGAGCATTTTCTGTTCTGTCTGTGCTTTTCCTAATGCATTGCTGTCTTCTAGCTCCCTCCTTGACCACTGCAGAGCACAAAGCTGATCTTTGCAGAAAACTTTTCACAGGCATTCCGAAATCTTTTTCCTGTGAGCTATTTTACAGCTTGTCATTGCATATGGGTAGTTAAGCTTACTCCTTCCCCTGTGAATTCCTCTGTACTTATTTGACATTGATTTTCATCTGCCATTTTATCACTCAGTCATTCAGCATCCAACCAGACAAGAAGGCTCCAAATTTGGATTCCTTTAGCACCTATTTTTTTACTTAAAAGGGTTTTTTTCCTCCTTTTATTTCCTAAGTAGAGCTACATGTGCAATGCAATCACTTTTAGCAGTTTGTCTTCTAGAACAAACCCACCGTGTCCCAGTAGCTATTTCCAGGGTGACGTTGTGCTGTCACCTCCTCACACTACAAGGTCCTGACATTTCAAGCAAATGTCATTGCGTCAAAACTTTCTATAAGCACAACTCACTGGTGAGATGCACGTGGTGCTACAAGCCCTTGTTTTTTATGGGATCTCCAACTATCCAAGAGGACCCGGCATGATCTCATAGCGTATGTATTTCATATCGCAGAGCTTAAAGTTTGGATCTGCAATGCTACCTGGGTAGTGGCGGCAGATGTTTTCTCTCAGTAACTGTGAGACTGAACTTCGAGCTGTATGCTGAAAATCTTTAATTCCCTTATGTTCCTATGGAAACACGAGAGAAGCCTTCTGCCAAAGCAAGCCAAGGCCTTTGGCTTTAGATGCGTAACATGAATTACCCATTCCTGTGCCCATTTGCAGCCAGCTCCCAGTCCTGGAACCATGCCATTTTCAGAAAGGAAACACAGAAAGGTCCAACCTAACCTCTACAGTCTGCTGCAAAGAAACCATGAGATGCTTTTTTCCCTCTCTGCAGAAGTCATCCATGCAAAGACACTTGTCTGTGGGAGAGCAGAGCTCTTCTCTATAATTAGATTTGATTCCAAGACAGTCAGCTGAAGTCAAGAAGGGATTGGAGCAGTTGCTGTGTGAGGGGCATGTGCAAAGGGGAATTTAGGGCTTTGGTGTGTGCAAATGGTAATTTAGGGCTTTGACAGACTGAAAACTCTGTTACCCTGCAGAACATCCTAGGAAATGCAAGGCAATTGAGATTGCTTAGTCTCCATGAAAGAGGGATAAGCAGAGAAGTGATAAGAACACATGCACATGCCATTGCCCCGGAGCAGGATGATAAGTGGTAACTTTGCTATCCCGCTTTAACTTATTCGGGTGTGCAAGCTCTTTGTCTAAGCTGGAATGCAAAATAAAGTTGTGCCCTATCAACTGATCAGAGCTGGCTTGAGAGCCAAAGTACCTACAGGTTATTATTACTGTAACTGATTAATCAGACCGGCCATCAGACCTCAGCATTGCACACCATGAGCAACTGTCAGCACACACTTCTGATAAGTCCAATCCAATACTAGCTAAGAGAGAAAATTCTACCTCATTTAAAATCACATTATCCAGCCTGCCACCCTTCACTGGCTTTTGGCCTGTCACACAGCCTAATGGACAGGTGCCCTGAAGAATACTCGTTGTGAACCTAGGAATGGGTAAGAGCCTCTTGTGTTTGACAAAAGCCAATTAAGATCAACTCAACCTTCTATTATGCCTCTTCCGAAAAGGCACATCTACCCTATTGCTTAAAGAGCTCAGTTGTATTCCTGGTTGTCAAGAAAACACCAACAAATGTTAAAGAACTTGCCATTCGGCCAGCAAAATAATTTAGAGGAGCAGTAACCTTCGACAGCAGACACCAGTGACAGGTGAGATGTGCCAATATCCTGGATGACTCATGGGGCAGGACACCAACCGGGGCACAATGCTGACAGATCTCACGGCAGGTGAAGACAACACCCAGAAAGCCATGGATGCCAGTGAGATATTGGCACTTACACCACCAGATCTGTCTGCAGCTTTTGACAAAGTTCTAAGATACAACTGATGTGTTTGTATTGTACAGCGAGAAGAAATGGCCATCGCTTGTTCTGGCTTCTCCTGTAGCATTCAGATGTGCAACAGGTACCTGCCGCTCCTCTTTGAGGTTCTTGTTTCATGATCCTGCAAAGATCAGTCCTATCTTGGCATGAATTAAACACAGGTATTGGAATGTAGGACTAGAAGCAATCTTTTGGGTCATTTAGTCCTGTCATCCATTATCTGAGCAATCCTGCCATACGATTCCCTCCAAAATTAATGAACTTCATCTTAAAAGCAGCAAGTAATTTTTTTTCCTCACTGCCCTAGAGGCTCTTCTGAAAACTCACTGCTCTGATGGTCAAATATCCAATCCAGGTCAAAATTATGCCCTTCAGACAGGGAGATGCTGCAAAGAACTAAGGAAATGCTCATTTTACCTCCTAGCAAAAATTCACAGCTCCCATCAACTCAGTGATCTGAAACATCAGTTCCCTGACTCCTAATTGACTTTGAATCAACAGGTTGCAACTCTGAATCCCTTCCTTTACCTCAGCTCAACGGAAAAGTTTGTTCTTTCTCACAAACAATGACTTAGCCCTGAAGTTTTCATGCCGTTACTTCCAGGCTAGGTTATCTTCTGCGGATTTCTGTATGACCAAATATATTTTTTCCCTATATATCATCCACATCTGTGGCTTCCAGCCCATGCGATAGTCACAGTGCTGGCTGAAGGCCATGATTTTAATTGCCAAAGCAATCAGGGGATTAGTCCCTGCTACATAAAAGTCTAAAATTTTTGATCTGTGAACTGCCGCATCTGTACTTCACAGCATAGCTCACAGTGGGTGAAGACTGAGGATAAATGTTTCAAACAAGGGGATCTGGCTGTAAAATAGCATTTTGGAGAAACACAAGATCCGATCGCTTCTCAGAAACATTCTCAAAGCTTTCTGTCTGAAACAGATTTTCCATCATTTCTGTCACCGTGATGACAGACAAAAAAAAAACATTATAATGAGGATTCATCTCACCAACTTTATCTGTCTACAGTATAAATGTTTCCTTTGGAGATATTTGCTGTAGTCTCCTTTTATAGTCAATAGGGAGGAAAAGGTGTTTCTAGAAGGATTCGCATAAGCTCTTGTGGATTTCTGCTTTAGGGGGATATGGATTGCACCCTGGAAGTAGGTATTCCTCTCCACCGATTAGAAAAGCTCCAGATACTTGCTTGGATGCACAATGCAGATGTCTGCTTTTTGCCAAGCGATTGCTACCCTGCTAGTGAAAGAAACCAACCAGAAAGATCCTAATATTCATGTATTCCTATACTCCAAGCAGAATGTTCACTTGCATAGAGAAGGGTGTTACAGGCTTCTACATTCTTTTACTGTTCCTTTACATTCTTTGAGTGTCTTGAAGACACTCCAATATTATGCTGAGCAGCATTCTGCCACCATAGGGTAGATGAGATGGATGACTCTATTAGTATCTGTGGAGTTATTTTTAATTTATACTAGCATAAAAGCGAGGTGAATGGGGCCCTTAACTTCTCATTCTTGCCTTAGTCATGGACTTTCTCTGCGACCTTGTGAAAATTGCTTTATCCGTTATTTTCCCGATGTAAAATTAAGATAATCGCACTCACAGGCTGCTATGAGGCCTAATTAGGAAGTGTAAAGCACCATGAAATCCTCTGATGGAAGATGCAGAGTATAGCTAGCCTGGGATAAAGAGGATTAAAGGAGGCTGTGCTAACATAACAAATACTTGAGAAATGATGCTTAGGGGGAAGTGAAATGGCACATACCTGCAGGTGAGGAAACGAGAATCAGCAGTCTGTAACTGTTGGCAGCAGACCTCAAACCCACCGACAGGAGTGTGTCTACAAAGGAGGTTTGGACAATGAAACAATGCTCAGGAACAGATGAAATACTATAGATTAGTAGGATAATCCTAGGAAAAACCCTTCCACATTTATCCACCTGAAATCTGACTGACCTGATGGATCTTTCACAGCTTTTCTCATTGCCGTTTCTGAAAGATTCACCAGTGTAACTTTTCCGTGTGCATGGCTTAATATTCATACCATGAGCAGTAACACCGTGTTTCTGAATATGCAAGACACGTAGTAGTTAGAAAACCTTTTCCTTTCAGTGGCTCGCTGAATGCCGTGCCCTTTTCCAGAAGCAAGCAGGGATTTCTAAATTGCATCACGTGCCCATTGGCAGTGCCTTCAGTGGAATGGAGCCAGTTCAAAGCTCCTGATAACCAGGACTCCTGCGAGTCCAGCTCTCATCTCATCCCTTTTGAATGCCATAAGATATATTGCTCCCAACCAAACCTTACTCTTGTATGAGCATCAAACCAGACATCGTCTTCCATTCATCTCATAATTGTCAGGTTACCATTTCTTTCTGACTTCTCTTGCTTTTTCCCTCCCCAGGCATCACCGTGGACAAGTTTGGGCTGATTTACTTTGTGGATGGTACTATGATCAGGCGGATTGACCAGAATGGGATCATCTCAACTGTGTTGGGTTCCAACGATTTGACATCTGCTCGGCCTCTCAGCTGTGACTCTGTCATGGACATTTCTCAGGTAAGACAATGTTTTGGTTGGGTTTCTACAGAAGAGAAGCCTATTCCTTCACCCTATTTGCATGCCTGTGTACTTCCTCAGGTTTGACAAAGAGGTAAGGGCTCAAGGAGAATTGCATCTCTACATATTTTGTGATATGAAAATGAGTCGGTCAAAAAGGAAGATCCTATAAAGACTGAAGGAAATACCTAACTGACCTAACTCAGAGATCTCTGGGGAGAGAGATTTTAAAGATGTCCCAGCCACAGAACAGACTTCTTTCAGAGCTCCTGATCCACTGAGAGACACAGATTCCTGGGAAGGCAGGTTTCATTAGGCTCATTTCTCAAGGAACTAGCTGCTTTAAACTAAAAAGGCCAGGCAGCCATACTCATTTTAGTAGGGCTATATGCCATGCTCTGTTATAACAACTTAGCGAACCATGGGGTTTTTTCGTTGCTTCCCCCATCCTAATCCCAGCACAATTTTAGACCTGCATCAAATTAACATCTAGGAAATACTGATTGGAGGCTGTGGTGCCAAAATTAGCAACAGCAGGAAAACAAGAATCTTGAATTGCATCAGATTGCAAATTGGTTGCAGCTACCATCATGCTGGGCTTTTAAGTCCTGCTGCTTAAAGGTGGAGCAGAAAAAAAAAAAAAAAGAGAGAAAAAGAAATCTCAGTTGGATGATTGCTTTACTTCTGGATGGCGCAGAAGAGAAATCTTACAGCCCAGCACTCGATTTTGTGGAGCACTGGCCAACCTGTCAAATTGCTCCAGTTTAGAGATAGTGTCCTTTGAAACCCTTGTGCCACTTGTTGTTTGCCTGGCTACAGGAATGTTGCCCACTCCTATGAAAATATAGATCATAGCTGGAGGGCTAAGTACTGTTATTCAGCCACAATAGATGTCAATGGGGTTTCCTTTTTGTAACTACCTAGATAATTTCCGTGCTCCCATATGGAATCTGTTCTTCTTGGTTTTCCCTCTAATTTGAAAAGATTATTCTTGCCTCTTTGCAACTGGTTCCCACTGTCCTCAATTTATGAACAAGCTGAAATTATGAGTTTAAAAGCTCTCATGCCTTCTATAGAGGCAAATTTTGCTGGTTAAAGCCCATCTTGTAGTATGTTTCTCATCATACAAGCTTAGTTTTTGCTTTGTCTGAATTTCAGAGGCGGTTACCACAAGCTTTAAAAATAATTTTCTCACAGGTTATGTGGCTTGTATGTATACCGATGACATATTTAAACACTTCTGAGTTGAGCTAAAGAGGTTTCAGTTGAATATGAGGAAGAACTTCTTTACTTTGAGGGTGACCGAGCCCTGGCCCAGGCTGCCCAGGGGGGCTGTGGAGTCTCCTTCTCTGTAGATATTCAACCCCTGCCTGGATAATGTCCTGTGCAACCTGCTCCGGGTGAGCCTGCTTGAGCAGGGGGGTGGGACTGGGTGAGCTCCCGAGGTCCCTTCCAACCCCTGACATTCTGGGATTCTGTGATTCTGCCTATCAGCTGAAAACTCTTTCCCTTCATAAAATGACAGGAGCCATTTTTAGATTAACCTGTACTGCGATGGGCTGATTAACCAGTACTGTTCTGGACAGACACACCAAACACAAGTTTAGTTTAAAAAAAACCAACAACCCAAACCAGGCAAAGAAAACCCAGCCTGGGAAGTAGCTTTTCATCATTTACGGTGGCTAGAAGGATCTTTTCTGTCAGGTCCCTGAGGCTTCCTGGGACATAAGGACATGAAATATTCAGCTGCCAATGTTGACAAGGAATGGTTTTTAAGAAATTGAAAATTCCCTTGTCAGTTCAGAATAAACTCTGCTGTTGATGCTAACTCAAGGCTGCGGAGCTTAAAGACCACTGGAAGGGATGGAAGCATGCATTATTAATAAGAAAACCACAGGCTATAATGTTTTACTACAGGAAGGGTTAAAATAGGCCAGGAGCTGAGAAAAGGAAGGAGATTTTGCAAGCAGAGAACCAGAGTAGAACAGGGCTTAGCCTACTGCTTAGCCATGAAAATAAGCTAAATAAGCTTCACAAGCCCAGACATTAGAAGGCACAATGAACTAAATACCTTGCATCTGATGGTCTTAAAAAAAAAAAAATTGAAAAGGGATTTAAACATGAATAAAAGCATCAAAAGTAAAGCATGGCTGTAGCAGAGGTGTTCAACTACAGGCTTCAAAAATAGGAATCTCCCGTGTGCCTCTAGATCTTACCTGGTCTCTTCTTGTGCTTGGTTTTAAGTAAAATCACAGTAAGAGATGGTTTGCTGGACTTGAGCCTGCTGGCATCTACTCTTCCTCATTCCAACAAAGTTGACACCTTATAGATGCAAAATACACCCCCAAACTTAGTTAGCTCAGACAAATGAGAAGAAGCAACAGCTGAGATGGATGGTGGGAGAGAAAGGTTTGAAACATGGAAACGGGGAGATTCTGGAGCTTCACAGCCTTGAGTGTGCCCAGATCCCAGGGCTGTCAGTCACAGCACACCATGCTGTTGGGTACAGATTAAAAAACAGAGGTGCAGGGAGAATGGCACAAAGTGGTCAGCTTTTCAGTTAACCGTGAGATATCAAGTCCATCTGCTCTAACTTAGAGTTGCCTGGCTGACTGAAAGGGAGTATACAACCAGAATAGCTATTCTTTCTAACTAGTTGCAAATCTATTTAAAAGCCTGGCTGGAGGTGAGCAAGAGCATTCTTCACAGTTGTTTGTTTCCAGTCACCCTTCACACCTCTACTGTGGGGAAGATGCACCATTAGGAAAACATTTAAGCATTGGTTGGTTCCCATCAGCACAGCTTTGACTTTCTTTTTTTCTGTATAAACCTGAACTAAAATAAAAAATGCACACCTTACAGTCCTGTATTAAAAAAAAAATAGATTAAATTACCCTGAATTCTGTGGGTAAACATCTCTTAGGTTTGGCAACTAAAAGAGTAGACTCACTTGAAAAGACAGTGCATTGCAGAAGTAGAGCTAGAAATAGAGACCTAGCGCTCACTCGTGGTGTTACCAGTCACTTTATTTGTGTATATGGATTTTCAGTATAGAACTGTGATGTGTCATGGAATCATAGAATCATTTAGGTTGGAAAAGCCCTTTAAGATCATCAAGTCCCACCGTTACCCTAACCCTGCCATCCCACCACTAAACCATCTCCCTAAGCACTGCGTCTGCCCGGCTGCTAAATACCTCCAGGGATGGGGACTCGACCCCTTCCCTGGGCAGCCCCTTCCAGTACCTGACAACGCTTTTGGGGAAGAAATTTTTCCTAATGTCCAACCTAACCCTGCCCTGGCACAACTTGAGGCCGTTTCCCCTCGTCCCATTGCCCATTCCCTGGGAGCAGAG